>NW_020769352.1:1239649-1250947 GCF_900518735.1 Pseudonaja textilis
ATTCTATTCTATTCTATTCTATTCTATTCTATTCTATTCTATTCTATTCTATTCCATTCCATTCCATTCTATTCTATTCTTGTTTTCTATTCTATTCTAGTCTATTCTTATGATTATTCTTATGATTATTTTTATTCTATTCTATTTTTACAGCGGTCACTATTCTTTTAATATCCTTTTCCAGTAACATTGAAATTGTCTGCATATGCGGATTGTACATCATTTCCCACTAGATGGGGCAGACAGGAATAGACATGGCTGTCTACCATAGTGCTGGTTTGCCTCTTCCTTGCTAAAAGTAAGCATTGAACAGTTCCAAAGGTGCTTTTTCAAGAGGCAACTGGACTTCCTGGTTTTCTTTGAAGACATTTCGCTTCTCATCCAAGAAGCTTCTTCAGCTCTGACCGAACGGTAAATCCTTCCATTCCCCATCATCCAATCAGAGGTGAAGAAGCTTTTTGAATGAGAAGCGAAACACCTTCAAAGAAAAAACAAGAAAGTCCAGTTGCCTTTTGAAAAAGCACCTTTGAGACATATTTCCCCAATTTCCCCTCCAATGTCTTTTCAATAGGGAGGATTTGGTGCTTGACAACCATTGTCCAGAAAGGATTACTAGTATATGTGTCACACCTTAACTAGCGCAAATGTGAGACTTCTACTCTCCATTTTAAATACTGACAGGGAAGAAACCGGAGTTACAACACTGCACCAATTTATTGCATCACTCACAAATCTCATCCTGAAAGCTATTTATCTATTGCTTCAAATCCACAGCTGTACATGCTCCCAAAAAGCCACATGCATTACTCACCTCCTCCACATGTCACTGTGCAAGGGAAGAATTCTGTCTGCTTCCACTGGTGACTTATGGGTTGATAGAAGAAGAACTGAACCGTGCTATCTTTGGCAGCAGTATATCTGGCCTAAAGAGAGTCCCATTACAATACATTAGAATGTGGCATGTTGGCAATCCTTGGCCTGCTGTGGTTTAATTCATGCACCCAAGTGCAATGCCGTAAGTCACATGACAACAGGCAAGGAGAAAAAATGGGCAGAATCTACAGGCAGCCTGACCTTGCTTTGAGCTTGACTACTCAGTGACTTGTAAGAGCGATGGTGGCGCAGTGGTTAGAATGCAGTATCATTAGAGAAAGGATCCAAAAGGAGAGACAGAATAAAATGTGAATGACAAAAATTAAAATACTTTTTAATTTTATTTTAAATAATTACATAGAACTGTTAAATTGTCCTGAAGCAAATTGGCTATGGTGAGTTGGCTTTGGTGAGCTGGCCATAGCAAGCTCACCAAAGCCAATGCTATGAGAAGCTGTTCCATCCTGAACTCCTTACTCACTCCAGGAATTCGATTCTCAAGGTTGATTTCAGCCTTTCCTCCTTCCCAGGTTGGTAAAATGAGGACCCAGATCGTTGGGGACAAATGCTGATTCCAAACTACTTAGAGAGGGCTGTAAAGCCCTGTGAAGCAGTACATAAGTCTAAGTGCTATTGCTATACATACAAATTCAATTAAGTGCGTTCTATCACTTTTTAAAGAGGACAGAGTGAAGGAAAGGAGGAACTGGCACTACCAAGTCAACAGAAAGATAAGAGAGCTTGGGCTTGGGCTAAGAAACTAATTTGAAAAAAAATATTTCCTCCTTAGAACTAGGGTCTGCTTTGTAGCATTTTCCCTTTTCCATTGAAATGGAACAAAACGTTTTCAAAATTATTTATTCATCACATTTAAGGACGATCCGTCTCCTTCACAGAGGGACTTTGGATGGCAGGCAATAAAATATAAAAGCATAAAAAACCACAAATGAAGGCGATTATACGTCTCTCAGGGTAATGTTGCAGGATTCAATCTGGCTGTTACCGGGACAAGAGGTTTTGGCCCCAGTAACCGACCCATAAAAAGCAGTATGCAAAATTTTAAAGAGCCAAGAGATGTTAAAAATGAATTAAAAAGCTGCAAAGGGCTTTCAGGACGCTAGCTAGCCCCATGGTTGCCTGCTACTTTGTACACCCCAAGCTAGGGGGCAATGCCTTGTTTTCATGTCTTGATGGAAGGCCAGGGGGTCTGCCTAACTCCTGATGGGGGAGTGCTCACGGGGTGGGGGGGCAACATCAGAGAAGGCTCTCTTCCTGGACCCCACAAGTCAAAATTCTTTGGCTGATGGAGGACTCAACATACCTTTTCTGCCTGACTGGGTGGGACCGGGTGATGTTACAAAATTTCCAGACAAAACCTTGGCACAGCACAAATGTCTTACCTTGACAATGAAATCAGCGCCAAGAGGCCCTGGGATTTTTATCGTTTCTCTCTCTGGGCCCTTCTGAAATTCAACCGTTGTGTTTTCAATGATGTACATTCCAGGGACATTGAAACTGTGTTCTTCAGTATCTCCCTGCAGTGTCTTTGATTCAATAGCTGAAAAGCATAAGGGGTGGGGTGAAGGAATGCACATTATCCTTTAGCAGATTATGGTGAATTTATGCCATTGGCCTACTGAAAGCAGAGGCTGCCCCAAAGTAAATATAAAACACAAGTCGTGGTATGCACTATTTATATCAATACTATCCTGATGACATGGGATTCAAATGACCATTCCATTCTTGAATGCTACCCATTTATAGAAACCCAGATGATTTCCAGTATAATGAAAATAAAAAACGAATTTATCACTGGTACACAGTTAAGAAGAAATTCTGTTGCTTTGCATGGACTCACAATATTTTTTTTAAAAAATGAAGCATTTCATGGCATCATTTTGAAATAATACCAAGATAATTCCAGGAGCGTACAAATGCAGAGATTCTTTGGGAAAAGCAGTCCAGAAGAAACATCCATATCTTTTTGAGCCAGAAAAGTCTTCCAAGTAAGAAATCTGCCATTGTACATGATACACAGTGGCGCAGTGGTTAGAGTGCAGTACTGTAGGCTACTTCTGCTGATTGATGGCTGCCTGCAATTTGGCAGTTCAAATCTCACCAGGTTCAAGGTTGACTCGGCCTTCCATCCTTCCACAGTGGGTAAAATGAGGACCCAGATTGTTGGCGACAAATGCTGATTCCAAACTACTTAGAGAGGGCTGTAAAGCCCTGTGAAGCAGTATATAAGTCTAAGTGCTATTGCTATTACTATACTCATACATGCAAACTCTATTTTAGAAGGCAATCCTCAAGCACACTTGGAGTTAGTCTTTCTGAATGGATCACAATTTGTATTCAATATGTTTCCTCCCGCCGTGTTCTTTAGATTATTTTTTTAGGCAGAGCTGGGCAAATCCATTATTCAATACAGGATGGGAATCATAAATAGGAGGCCAGAGGAACCAATATCACACAAGACTGTTAATTTGCCTTTTTGATCACAAACACACTGGCGCGTGAAAAGGCACCCATCACCTGCAAGTGTATTTATTGCTCTTCGTTCTTCCAGGCTGACACAAATGCTATTGATGTGGTCAGAAAAGCAGAAAGAGGATTCCATCAGCTGCTTAGATGTGGGAAAGAGGATCGATTAGTCATCTCTCTGAAGAATGGGCTAAATAAATAAATAAATAGCAACTTCATCTTGGTCTGCTTGCATATTTGGACAACATCAGCCTTATCACCCAGATCACAGTATCCATCCCCCACTATACTAAAATTTAGACTCTTCAACACTGAAATCCAAAGTTGGCACATTCTGCAGGTTTGGTTTTCTTTTTGAAAAGTGATTGTTGGAAGATTCTGTGTAATATTGGCATTTATTTCAGCAGTAATTCTCAACCTTGGCAAACTTTAAGATGTGTAGGCTTCAACTCTAAATGGCTAAGGAATTCTGGGAGTTGAAGTCCACACATCTTAAAGTTGTCAAGGTCAAGAAGGACTATTTCACAGTTACACAGGCTATGCACAATGAGAGGCACAATTTAAAATTTTGAGGAAGCAGCCATAATCTATTTCTCCTCCATCGGTTCCTAAAAGGGAAATAATCTGTCTTCTAAGATAGATATACTGTCTGAGCTTAATATTCTTCTTGTGTGTTTCTTCACAGACCAAAATTATCTTGAGCTAATGCACCAGAGACAAATTCCTTGTGTGTCCAATCACACTTAGTCAATAAAGAATATTCTATTCCATTCCATTCCATTCCATTCCATTCCATTCCATTCATTATTCCATTCCATTTCATTCCATTCCATTCCATTCCATTATTATTATTCTATTCTGTTCTGTTCTGTTCTGTTCCGTTCCGTTCCGTTCCGTTCTTAACTTCAGTGATTGGTTATGTGCATCAAGTCACTGCCAACATTTAGCAACCACATAGATATAAATAGATGAAGAAGCTTCTTGGATGAGAAGCTAAACGTCTTCAAAGAATAACAAGGAGGTCCAGTTGCCTCTTGAAAAAGCACCTTTGGGACAACCATGACCTGATGGATGACTGAGAATCTCTGCAGACATTTACTGACACATAATTTTTTTCCCCCTGTAATGATCTATCCCTATCTTGGTCTTTCATGTCTTCCAACTGGACACTATCATCACTGTAACTCGGTCCATTCGCCTTACTGCCGGACATCCTGTTTCTCTCTTTCCTTTTATCTTTTCCCAGGATTAGAACCTTCTCCAGAGACTTCATTTACGTAAGGAAAGCTATTCATGCCCATCTCCCCCCCCCCAAGAATAAGATACTTTAGGAATCTCATATCAAAATACACTATGAGAATATGGCCTCCTTGGCCAAGTCAAAGGTCTACCTGAGTTCTGCCATGAGGCAACAAATGCCAACAGCCCTAAGAACTTCGGTGTACTCCAGCTATTGAATTTGCTCATCACGCTGAATAATTCACAACCCATAAAAGCATACAAGAGTCTTACTTTTGCAAAGCCTTGCAAATATTCCAGTAATCACTTGTCTCAGCTTTACAAATTACCCCAAGGCGGCATATTCCCTGGTCCTTAAAAGGAAGGAAATAATGCAAGGGCTCAGGGAGAACCCAAGTATCTTTCTCTTGATAAAGGGTGCCGGTCCACATTTATTCTTGGTCTAATTCCAATCAAAACAATGGTGTTAGAAAAGAAGGATAGAATTGGTCCTCTCTGTCTAGACAGAAGTATATTCAAACTCATTTGTTGTAAAGGAGGTCATTTATCAGATGTCCCTTAAAAAACAACAGGCATCATTTAAGTCCTCGGAATCCTTCAGAGGTAAAGAGACATAGTAATATGTAAACAACAATAACAACAAAAGCTTTTAGCAAATGCAAGAGCACTTAGACTTATATAATGCTTGCTTCATAGTGCTTTACAGCCCTCTCTAAGCAGTTTACAGAGTCAGCCTATTGCCCCCAACAATTTGGGTCCACATTTTACTGACCTTGGAAGGACGGAAGGCTGAGTCAACCTTGAACTGGTCAGAATCGAACTCCTGACAGTGGGTAGAGTTAGCATGCAATACTGCATTCTAACCACTGTACCACCAGGAAGGAGAATGAGAAAGGGAATAAGAGAGGGAGGGAGGGAGGGAGGGAAGAAGGAAGGAATAGCAATAGCACTTAGAGTGCTAATACCACTTTAGGGTGCTAAGCAGTTTACAGAGTCAGCCTCTTGCCCCCAACAATCTGGGTCCTCATTTTACCCACCTCGGAAGGATAGAAGGCTGAGTCAACCTTGAGCCTGGTAAGATTTGAATTGCCCAATTGCAGGCAGCCTGCAGGCAGCAGATGTAGCCTGCAGTTCTGTACTCTAACCACTGCGCCATCACAGGTCATTTTATGCATCAAATCATCCTTGTAAGTGTCTTGTCAGGTAGGTTTGCAAATGGCGGTTAACAATAGCTTATATCCAACTGCGTCCTTGACTTATAGCCACCACTGGGACCAGAATTTCTGTCTCTAAGCAAAGGGGTGGTTAAGTAAGTTGCATCCAATTTTGCAATTTTTTTTGCCACAATTGTTAAGCGAATCACTGCAGAATCATACAGTCATTAAGCAAATCCAACTTCTCTCATTGACTTTGCTTGTTGGAAGCCAGCTGGGAAGTTTGCAAATGGTGATCAGGTGACCACAAAGATGATGCAATGGTCATAAGTGTGAAAAAAAGGTCATCAGTCACTTTTCAATGTCATTGTAACTTCAAACAGTCACAAAATACCTGTTGTGGTTAGCAGGTGCAGATGGTTGAGGAGAGCAAGGACTCAGATGAAGGGCCAGGACCATCAGGGAGTGGATTTCTGCCTTCAGAGATTGTGGGAGCTGGCAGCAGCGATGAGGAGGCTCCCAAGGAGCCTGTGCCAAGTATGTGTGCGCGCAGGGCTGCTCACAGGAAAGAGCAGCTGCAGCAACACGGGCAACTTGGCAGTAAGGCTGCAAGGTAATAACCCCTCCTTCAAGAAGATAAAAGCCAGCCATGAAGCGAACGTACTTTGCAGAAGGCAAAGATGTTTTTGAAACTCCACCCTCGTGGACATTCCAATATCCTGAGTTTGTATTTGAAGAATCTTATTTTACAAATTATTTGTCTGTTATCTTTTGGCAAGTCTCACACAGTTTGGCAAGACTTGTTTTTATCACAGGTAACTATTTTGTAAAAGCATTACAAGGTTTCTGTTCCTTTTAATTGTGTTTGATTTGTTGGAAAAGGGTATGGGTCAGAACAATACCAGTAATATTTTTCCAATATATGGCACCAGCAGCTCCAGAGCTTATCTACAAGATGAGTTCTTCTCAATTCTTGCTTGCTCGGTCTGTCAATACCAATTTCTCTGAGGAATGAGCACCAAGCACTGGGCTGTTAGTAATATACGTACAGCTATTTCTTCAAAAGGAAAGTAATATTTTACAAATGCACTTGTGCCCATCTGGAAATAATAGCACGTGGCTTTCCAAGCCTATTCCTCCAGAAGGGATGGCTTGAAATGTCTTTTGAACTTTACACCCTGCAAAGCCATCTAAGTTACAACTCCAACATAGTAAGGCCTTTGTTTGCCGTTGGTGAAATCAGTTAACTACTAACCCAGCCAACTGAAATCCTAGCTAACTCCGATTAAAAGATGGACCCTGTCAGTTTTAAGAGAACACCTGATGATATTCACAACAGGGATCCTTATCGCAAGACTACACGGAGGCAGGATCTATTTTACTGCTGACTTATATATAAGGGCCCAAATAAAAAGCAGTAGCTAGATCAGTGCTGCCAGAAATCATGAACGCAACATGTGTTTTCAAGAAGGGTACCAGGCTTGGATTTCATGGTAACAAGCTGCCATAGATGTAATGCATCTAGCATCAATAGCTGATAGTCAAACACTGGGCCAGAAAAACTTCAAAACTATTTCTGCAAAACCAGAGGAAACAGGGTCACTGTAGCAAATGCATTTTAATGGAAACTACCCCAAAATGATGTTTGCTGTGGCAAAAACAAAGAAATAATCCTAAAGTCTTTTAAAAGACAGTGGGTTCTGAATTGATCCAGAGAGTCCTTGACTTATGAATGGTTGCTTAGCCATTCAAAATTATGAGAGGCCCCATCAAAAGCTACTTACATCTCAGTTCCAAAGTTATGATGTCTGCTCACATGACTACATTTGGGGCAATTGGCTGGTATTTAGAGCTGTTCGCAGCGTCCCAGGGTCATGTGACTGTAATTTATGACAGTTCTTTTTCCAGAAAACAGTGTTTACATCTGGTTTCCTGGTGGGGGGGAAACGAGTTTGCTTAAGAATTGTGGTATTCATTTAACAAACCACCATCTAAAAGGTCACAATATCTAGACTGGTTACGTGATGACCTGCTTTATGACTGGCCTATCTTGGGATCATAATCTAATCTTACAAAGCTTGTCCTCTGGAAATATAGAATTGCTAACTAGGGCATACAAAACTTTTGTCAGGCCAATACTCAAATACAGCTCATCTGTCTGGAATCTGCACTGTATATTGGACATTAATACAATTGAGTATTTCACTAGAAGAATACTACACTCCTCTGCTTGCAACAGAATACCCTATATCACCAGACATTAATACAATTGAGTATTTCACTAGAAGAATACTACACTCCTCTGCTTGCAACAGAATACCCTATATCACCAGGCATGAAATTTTGGGCTTGGACAACCTTAAACTATGCCACCTATGGTTGAACTTGCGGACATAGTATACAAAATTATCTCCTACAATGTCCTACCAGTCAATGACTACTTCAGCTTCAATTGCAACAATACAAGAGCACACAACAGACACAAACTCAATGTAAACCATTCCAAACTTGATTGCAGAAAGTACGACTTCAGCAACAGAGTGGTCCCCGCCTGGAATGCACTACCTGACTCTGTTGTTACATTCTCTAACTCCCACTCCTTTAACCTCAAACTATCCACTGCTGACCTCACCCCATTCCTAAGTGGTCTGCAAGGGGCGTGCATAAATGCACCATCGTGCCTGCTGTTCCTGTCCTATTATCCCCAGTTATTCACATCTATTTCCTGTATTCTTACTCATGTTTATACTTATACCTATTATCTTGCAAGCAATTGACAAACCAAATAAATAAATAAATAATTGTCAGGCTAAACTACAGTCCTAAGTCAGGGACTACCTTGAATGATTAAGCAGGAAAAGGTCTTGGACCAAAGAGAAATGCATCAAGCCACCTTTCCATTGCTTTAAAAGAGCGAATTCAGTGTTAGGATGAATGAGACAAAGAGATCTGAAACAAAATTATCAACCTTAGAAAGCTTTTCTAGAAACATAGAATGTGGCCCTTACTGGCTAGAATTGGCACTTAAAAAAGGGAATTTTGAGTCTCTTTTATATCATGTGTTAAGCTGTTAGCAGAGGTTTTTGCCAGAAAACCAGCCTCTTAAAATGCATATTTTTTTCCATTCTTGCATTATTCCCCAAGAAGAAACATAAGGCTTTAAAAAAGAAAAGAAAAAAAATCCATCTCCAAATCCTCAAACTATGTACCATATTTCATTTTTAATACTTATAAAGAAAATTAGAGAATTCACTCACAGGACTAACCACTTAAAATGCAAGCCTTTGTCATTCAAAAAAAGAAAAAAAGAAATTTAGCATCTTGCTTCCAACTAGACTCTTGTAAGTTCATGAACTTGGTTATCTAGCATTAGCCACTTGTGAAAATATTAGCTTCTGGTTGTGTTGCTTCTACAGCAGGAGGATTATTTTCAGAGAACGCTGGCTTACTTTGGATTCTATATCCTTAATACCTCTGGAAAGCCTACAATATCTTCTAACAGCCCTCTCCTTAGCTTCAAATCCACTCACTCATCCCCTGCAACTATTTAAATGTTGGAACGAAAGGAATGTGAGAAGAAAAATAAATCTCTTTGCACTGGTAGCAAAATCCATTTTCAACTGAGTGGGAGCAAGCCTGCAATCTTCACCATCCCATGTTTGTACATACAACAACCACAAGTGGACCCTGTAACCCAAGGAGGGCAAATACTAAATTGCAGTCTTGTTGCCAAGGAGGTGATGTTACCAACTGGAATTATACCTCTCACTAGACCAAGGGTCTTCAAACTTGGCAAGTTTAAGACTTGTGGACTTCAACTCCAAGAATTCCCGAGCTAACATGACTGGAGGAGGGATTCTGGGAGTTGAAGTCCACAAGTCTTAAAGCTGTCAAGTTTGAAGACCCCTGTGCTAGACTATGTTAAAATAAGTTATATAGCCATAGCACTTGGACTTATATACCTCTTCACAGTGCTTTACAGCCCACTCTAAGCAGTTTACAGGGTCAGCCTTTTGCCCCCGACAATCTGGGCCCTCATTTTATTGACCTCAGAAGGCTGAGTCAACTACAGTGATCAGGATCAAACTCCTGGCAGTTGGCAGAATTAGCCTGTAATACTTCATTCTAACCACTGTGCCACCACAACTGTTCTGGATAGTTTATGTTGTAGAAACTAAGCCATCTTCTTAAGCAAGCTTCTGTGTCTCCCTGTACATTATATGAATTCTTCTGTGTTTCCCTGTACATTATATGAAGACCTAAATTGTGCTTGATAAACCTGGTTTAGAACTAAACCTTCTGGATAAATCCAGCCATTCCCTCCCCCCCTCTTTTTTATCAAGAAGCACAGGAGAAAATGCTGCAAAACTGCTTTCAGTAGTGAACATAACTTATGCTCAAATAATTGCACATAAGGAAGTCAGATCTTCAAGTGCACTTAAACTGCAAAATCTCTGAGTATTAAAACATGAATAGGATTTATTTCTGTAAAAGAACACTCTGCTCATAGTGAACATTGTAAGCCTTCTAGAGTCACCTTGTGGTTGAGATGGGCAGCAAATTAGACAGACAGACGGACAGACAGATAGACAGACAGATCCATACCAAGTTGTGCTGGTCCTTTTATAGTAATTCTTGCACTGCGACTTCCGTGTGGAACAGCAATCATAGTTTCCTCCCCTAAAAAAATTAAACGCACTGATTCAAATTATCACATTCCATGACTAGACTTTTTTTTTAAGATACACTCACAAAATACAGTGCAGCAAATGTTCATTTTATTTTAAAAACACAGATCCTTTTCGATACATTATCCTAAAACTAATGTCTATATCCAGTTGCTATTATATTACATGTGGATATGTAAATCCAGCCACTGGATACTTATTTTTTATGCACCTTCCTAAGATGTTAGTCATTAAAGTCTTAATACTCGGGCTATATATTTAATTACTACATTGAATTAAAACATGAACAAGTTACTCTGTGCAGAATGCTTCCCAGTAAAAACAATTATGAATGCTTACCTAGATTTTACCCACAATTTAACTCCTACAGCTAGACATGAATCAACTAACTAAATCCTAAAAACTTGCAATTTGCTAAAGGTTAAAAACAACAACCCAAATTAGAGCCCTGAATCTGTCAACTTACACCTCTTTCTAAACATTTTCATTTATTTATGTATAGAAATATTTTACAGTTATCTACATCTGGCTTTGCAGCTGTAGTGACAGTTTTAGCCTATATTTCAATGTACTCTTGCAAAATCCACAGGGAAGCCCTTAAGTTCAGTGGCCATTTATAATGCTGCTTGCAGGGCTATTTAAAAAATGTGACAAGAAGTTCAAAAGCCATCTTGTGGTGCCACGTCTTTCATGCCCTTGTTGAAACCAGCCTTAGTGGTCATTTTACCTCCCCCTGAACTTGCAAACATAATTTAAAATATTTTATTTGATCAGCAACAATAGTAATTTTACATTTAGTCAAAAGAAAGAAAGAGAAAGAAAGAAAGAAAGAAAGAAAGAAAGAAAGAAAGAAAGAAAGA
>NW_020769352.1:1260915-1278355 GCF_900518735.1 Pseudonaja textilis
CCCAAAGAGAACAGAGGATGTTCCTGGGAGCCTCCCAGATAATTTCCAGTGTGTGTGTGTGTGTGTGAGTCTGTATGTGCATATGCAAACTTTCTCCTTACATTTTATCTCCCGTCTAGTTTAGGGTCTTCTAATCTAACAGGTGGCTGTCCAGTCTTTTCTTAAAGGTAAATCCAGTGATGAAGCACCCACAATTTCCAAAGACAAGCTATTCCACTGGTTAATTGTTTTCACCGTTACAAAGCTTTTCCTTAATTGTAGGTTGCTTCTTTCTTTGATTAGTTTCCATCCACTGTTTCTTGTCTTGTCCTCTGGTGCTCTGGAAAACAAGTTGAGCCCATCTTCTTTGTGGCAGACTCACAAATATTGGAAGACCACTATCATGTCACCCCTATTCCTTCTTTTCATTAAACTTGCAGACCAGTGGTGAGATTCAAAGATGTTTACCACTGGTTCGGTGGGTGTGGCTTGGTGGGTGCGCTTTCAATGCGTGCACACACTGTGTGTGTGTGTGTGTGTGTGTGTGTGTGTGCCAAAGGCACATTTTGCACAAGCGCAGAGTCGTTCCAACTCACTTCCTGCAAGCCTGCATTCGTCCTGTCACTTCAGCAGCTGCCATGCAACACTCTGCTGTGCCGCGCAAAGCAGCTGTGTTTCAAAAGCAAGGAACAAAGGTGAGTATGGGAGCCCAAGTGGGTCCAATAGCAAAACATCAGAGGACCAATTTGATCTCTGCTGCTCATTGGCGCTACCGGCTTAGCCGAACTGGGCCGAACAGGTAGAATACCATCACTGTGGTAGACGTACCCAATTCCAGCAACCGTTCTTCGTACATTTTAATCTCCAGATCCCTAATCATTTTAGTTCCTCTTTTCTGCACTCTTCCCAATGTCTCAACATCTTTTTTTTTAAATGTGGCACCGAAAGTAGATGCAGTATTCCAAGTGTGGACTTATTAAGGTTTTATAAAGCTGTACTAATAATTCACCTTGATTTCAATACCTTGATTTGATGCAATCGAGCTTCAAGGCTTGAATTCTTCTGAAACAACTGCAGTTCAGTAAAAAATAATTCACGATTACTTTTTAAAAGCTGTTCCTTGAGCATGGGATACATCTAATTTATTAAGAACGCAGAGTTTCAAGCACATAAGACTGCTGAGCAGGAAAACTGTCTGGCAAAGGCCTCACTCAGTTTCACACTTCATCTCAGCCAGCCATAAAGAATCCAAGATTTCAACAATTAAGGCATTCGTTCAGCTCAATGCACCTCATATTGTTGGCTATTTACTGAGCAAAGGGATCAACTATAAATATTACAGGCAGATGGGGAAAACATCTGCAACCTTTTAGAGCATATCCAGAAATAATTATAAGTAGCTTTTTCCCTTTATTTTTTTTCTTAAAAAATAACCCTCTAGGATTATTACCTCAAATGAAATAAGTGGCAGTACATTTAAGGGAAGGGGATTAATGGAAAAATTGGGACTGTGTCAAACTGCTAAAATGAACCATCACAGCATTGCTGTAAAAATGGACAAAAATGTTGTAAGGGTCAGATTATAGTAAACGTTCCAAACAATAAGGGTTGGGTTAAGTGTGTATATGTTGGTGGGTTTGTTTTTTGGAGAGAGACAGGGGAAAAAAAGAAAGATAATATGTGTATTGGGAAAGCTGTGAAGTTTTTACTTAGAAATATTTTTAAAAATTAGCCTTTTGCAAAACAGCCAAATAGCCCCCCCAAAGTATGAATTATATAGGCATATTATACAACAGTTTTACTTCAAAAGAATTCTTAGTGCTTTACTCAAACCAGAAATACTATTCTATTATGGAATATTATGTAAAGCCAATGCTTTGGAGAGGTTTTAATAATTAACACTGCATTCAGCTAATGCTTTAGAGAGAGAAGAATGTAACAGTGAATGAAAGACATCTGAAATGCCTTTGAATGAGATGATTCTGCTTTTTTCTTCTTGAGAAGTTAATCACTATTGTCATCTTCAATCATGTGATGAGGTGCCATGTAGGTCAGTGGCCTCCAATCTTCGGGCACCAGGAACTGGTTCTGAGGGGAAAGAATTTCCATTTTGCTCGCTACCTAGATCCCATGCAGATAGAGTTTCGCTCACTTCCACAGACAAGTTCCTAGTGGACCATGGACCAGTACGGGTCTACAGACCAGGGGTTAGTGAAGAAACAAGCCAACAAAGTGGTTTTCCTTGTTTCTGAAGGTAGGATCTGAGCAAACTGCTCAAGATGACAACAATTTTGACTAAAAGTTAGAACACCTATACAATAGTGAAACAGATCATCTTAGAAGTGGGTTCAAACAGAGGCTGATAGTCATCAATCCAGGATGCAGTCAAGACCTTAGATGACCATAATGAAAAATTCTACATCATTGGTCTAGACCTGAGAGAGGCAGATTCACATTAGCCAGGCTCCTTGAGTTTATTTCATTGGGTTCAACCTATGAAATGGAAGAGAGAAATCCATTTTTGCTGTCCTGAGCAGAATAACAGAATAAAAGCATTGGAGGGGACTTTGGAGGTCTTCTAGTCCAACCCCTGCTCAAGCAGGAGACCCAAAACCATTTCAGACAAATGGCTGTCCGGTCTCCTCTTAAAAACCTCCAGTGTTGGAGCATCCACAACTTCTGAAGGCAAGCTGTTTTACCGGTTAATTGTTCTCACTGTTAGGAAATTCCTCCTTACTTCTACGCTGGATCTCACCTTGATTGCTTTCCATCCATTGCTTCTTGTTCTGCCTCCAGGTGCTTTGGAGAAATATTGTGACAGAACTGATTTCCTCAACTTAGATGGGCCACTTCACCCTTGAGAAGTCTCTTAAGCATTCTCCTAATTGTCAAAACAATCATTTACAATTGATGATTGGAACTAATTCCTGGTAGTAAAAAGGGTTAGCAATTACTTTTCTGAACTCTTGGTGTCTCTCAACATATGCTGTGTGACTGAGATCTTAGATGGAAGTTCAACAAAGTTTTGTTGTGGGTGCTCCAACACCAGAGATTTTTAACAGATTGGACAACCATTGTCTGAAGTGGTGTAGGGTTTCCTGCCTGAGGACGGGGTTGGACTAGAAGACCTGCAAGGTCCCTTCCAACTCTGTTCTTCTGTTGGTTTGCACATTCTGAGACACTACATATAGAAGCAGATCTGGTGATACCTAAATCTAGTCATGTCACCACAAAGATTACACTAAAAGTTAAATTTCTACCCATTCTTTACCTCCAGAAGTTGTGACTTTAGATGGTAATAAGACTACTTTTCTTAAACTAACAGCTTTAAAATTACAAGACAGATTGAAAACTAGGGTTACTGAATAACCCACAATAATACAAACAAGAAGAGGTGAAGACTAAATTAGTCTTGATATATTAGAAGCAGTTATACGACTTCATAAATATTTCTCAAAATGTAAATCCAGAAATCAGCAAAAAAAAAAAAAGTTTCCACAGCTGTTTCTATAGTTCTCCTTCCCATTTGAATTCAGCCAACAAATTAGATTTAAATGAAAACCATGAACACAGGATGTTTCATTTCGATATGTGAAGGTTAATGCAGAACTGGCCACATTCGAAAATGTTCATTTCTTAAGCAGATGGTAGGATTTAAATATCACCAAAAAGAAAGGGTAGAGGGAAAGAGGAGAAGACTAAAAAAAGACCAAGTCAAGACAGCAAACATAACCCTATCTAATGCAC
Organism: Pseudonaja textilis; assembly: GCF_900518735.1. The sequence continues at coordinate 1,264,642 of NW_020769352.1, forward strand.
TGATCATACCCAGCAAAGTATCTTCTTGAGAAAGTATTTTAGTCTTGGCTTATCCCAAAAAGCTACATACTGAGTGTAATGAGAGACGCTTCTGCAATTCACCTAATTCCAGTCATTCTCACAGAATCCCATCCAGAGGGATGGGAAAAATAAGTCTAATATTACTACCAGTGGCAGCAGAAGACCAAGTGCTAAGATTATAACTTTTCTTTGTGACACACAACCCCGTGAAGACTTGTGAGGGATCTTAAGGCAACTTCCACAGAGGAGATAGAGAGGCCTACCACAGCGTTCTCCCTCTGAGCTCCATGTACACCTTATGTTTGTAGAGATTCTCAGTCATCCAGGTTGTGGTTTTCCCAAAGATGTTTTTTTCAGGAGGCATCTGGACTTTCTTGTTTTTCCTTTGAAGAGGTTTCCCTTCTCATCCGAGAAGCTTCTTTAGCTCTGACTGGATGGTGGAGAATAGAAGGATTTATATTCCTTGCAGACAGCTGGTCATTTGCATCCTTTTAGAGGGTCGTTGAGGCCACTTGGAGATTTATCTGTGTCCTCAGGATCACTGAGTGGTGCTCCTGGTTCCTGTTAGCCTGCAATTTTTTTCCTCTAGAAATCCGTTCCTGCTCCTGCCTAAATAGAGAGCGGAAGAAGCTTCTTGGATGAGAAGCAAAACATCTTCAAAAGAAAAACAAAACCAAGAAGTCCAGTTACCTCCAAGAAAAGCACCTTTGGGACTTATGCCTTATCTTTCAATCTCCTTGTGATGCAACCTAATAAGTACTTGATCACTAAGGAAGCATCAAGGGATCTAGTAAATATTTCCTCAGATTGCCTTAAAAGTTGTAAATAGAAGAAGATACTTGAATTATGTCCAGCTGGGGAAATGCCAGTCAGCTTCATACCTTCGTTGTAATTCCTCCCCTGCCTGAAGATAGTTGGAATAGCCACCAGAATAACTTCACAGCCCCCAAGCAAGGTCACAAATGGGAAAGAGAGAGTTTCAAATATGCAATGCCGCTAAAGGATCACATTTTCCCACTGCATCGCCATCTAAATTGCTCTGCTTCTGCTGAAGGACACTGGAGTAGCAATAGCAATAGCACTTAGACTTATATACCGCTTGACAGTGCTTCATAGCCCTCTCTAAGCAGTTTACAAAGTCAGCATATTTCCCCCAACAATCTGGGTCCTCATTTGACCCACCTCAGAAGGATGGAAGGCTGAGTCAACCTTGAGCCTGCTGAGAGTCGAACTGCCAAATTGCAGTCAGCTGGCAGTCAGCAGGAGTAGCCTGCAGCACTGGACTCTAACCACTGCACCACTGAAGTAAGTAGCATGTCTTCATGATTACAATCCATTATAAGCTGCCTTAGGTCTTTTGTAACCTAAGAGGGGGGTGCCAGGTGTTTAAAACAAAAACACTTGAGTGACCATATGGTTACGTAGTATATTTGTGAGACACAATTTTTTGATATGTGTTCATGATGGGGGCAGGCAGGATTTCAAATGTAACTCTGGCTCAAAACAGTAGATAGAACATTGGAATTGACTTTCTTCCAGTATCTCTCAAGTCCTTCTGGATAACTTCATGTTCTCCTGGCTCAAAAGAGTAGATAGAACACTGGAGTTCCTTGGACTTCTGTTAATTCAACTTTGCACACTTGAGCATGGAATAGTAAGGCAGAGATTACAGGTTAAAGATGTTGATATGGCAATCATTCTTGGCCTGTTTGACTCTCCAAAGAAAGCAAGGTTCTAGTTGCTCTATTGATCAGTGAACAATTGTTGGGTAAGTTGGCATATAAATCCTGCTTTTGGGTAAAAAGAAATGGTTTCGCTCCCTTGCTCACAGGAGAATTTCTCAAATTCTAAAGCCTTTTAATATGAAGGCTCAAAATACTTTAGATGGTAATAAGAATCAGGCAAAGATATGATTACATGGTCTGCCCAATCTGGATCTCATATTCTCCAGGGGCTTCCAAAATAACTTTCCCAGAAACGTGTAACCTCCTTTCCCATTTTTTTAAAACCCTCAGTAGCAAGTTCAGCCTCTCAAGAAGCCATTTGCCCAATCTGTTTCCTCTGATAAGGACCTACGGTTGCTTGGAATAGATGTGTGAAGTGAGAGTCAAATAACTCAGTGGAAAAAAGGCATGGTGGCAAATACCCAAAAAATTCTGAGAAAGAGAAATTCTGAAAGAAGCGGGATACAGAGGAAAACTAGTGATGCATAGTAAGCCCACTGAAGATCCATAGTGTAAAGAAAACAGATGGAAGGTGTTAAGTTTGAGCAATGAGAGGCTGAACCAGAGCATGAGTGCAACAGTACTTTATTTTACAAATAAAGGGCTGACCGTGCTTGCCAAGCCTGGAACTGGCTCGCAGCAATCAGCAGCCAGTTGGACCCCGCAGCCTGCTTTTATAGCTGGCTGCTGGGGAGAACTGACCAATGGGAATGGGGGAATAACGCCCACACAAAGTGAGCGGACCTGAGTGAGAACTCCTTGAGTCCTCAGGACATAACACCCCTTCCCCCCAGATGCGAACACGCATAGTCCTTGAGGTAGATGGGGGGTTTGTGTTGGCGCCCGGAGCGGCGCAACTCGGGAACATTGTCTGACTGTTCGGTATCAGTCTGTGACGGTTGAGCTGGCATAGTGTCGCCAACACTCTCTCTGGACTGGGCATCCTCGGAAACCACCGGGTTGGTTTCTGGAGTCAAACTCTCATGGGTTGGATCCGGTTGATCAACTCTCTGGGCGCTGTTGTCCGAGTTTGGGCTGACCGGAACGACCGCTGGCGCAGACTGGTCACTGGGTGCGGTGTGGCTGGGTGGCGGATGGGACGGTTCCCCTTCGACTGGAGACTCTGGATTCTTGTTTGCGAGGTTGCTGAGGCGCCTTCTGAGTTGGTCTATGTGTCTCCTCCAGACGCGACCATCCTCCAGCCTGACTCTATATGATCTCGGCCCGGTGACGGCGATGACCTCGCCCGGAATCCAAAGTGGGTCCCCAGCGAAATTCCTTGCGAATATCGGCTCCTGTAACATAAAATGTCTAACCCCCGAAGTGGAAGCGAGGGGAGAGTCAGGGCAGTATTGTGGGTGCAGTCTATCTAATACAGTCCTCAGGCGCCGGCCCATCAGAAGTTCCGCTGGGGACTTATTGGTGACTGCACAGGGGGTTGAGTGCTGGCTCATCAGGAACCGTGAGAGTTTGTGGTGCCAGTCATCTCTGCCAAACCTAGCGAGGGCCTCTTTGGTGGTCCTGACGGCCCTTTCAGCCAACCCATTACTCGCAGGGTGAAATGGGGCTGTGAAAATGTGGCGAATGCCTAGGTTGGCTGCAAAACGGCTGAATTCTACTGATGCGAACTGTGGGCCATTATCGGAGACCAAGGAGTCGGGTAGTCCATGGGTAACGAACAGGCGCGTTAACACGTTGGTGATTGCTAGTGTGGTGGTCGTGGATAGCTGCGCCACGTCTATCCACTTGGAATAAGCGTCCACGACCACTAGGAACATCTTTCCATGCACGGGGCCGGCCAGATCGATATGGATTCTAGACCAAGGGGCGCTGGTGCTCTCCCATCTGGTAGGGGTGGCGATGGGGGGAGCAGGACGGGATTCCTGGCAAATGCTGCAGGAACTTACCCAATTGACAATGTCCTCGTCTAGACCCGGCCACCACACGTAGCTGCGTGCCAACGCCTTCATTCTCACAATGCCGGGGTGTCCCTCGTGCAACGCTTCCAGGACTCGGGTACGCAGCGAGATCGGGATGACCACTCGAGTGCCCCACAGTAGACAACCCTGCAAACTGGACAGCTCCTGCATGCGAGTCTTAAAGGGTGCGAATTTGTTATCAACATTGCCTCCCGGCCACCCCCTCCTCACCCAGTCGAGCACCTGGGCGAGCGTTTGGTCTGCCTTGGTTTTGGCGGCGATGTCAAGGGCGGTGATGGGCAGGTCCAACTGGGTGATTTCAAAAATGGCATTGACAGGAGCTGGGTCTTCAGCCGGAGCGGGTAAGGGGCAGCGACTGAGTGCGTCAGCGTGGGATAGAGTTTTGCCCGGGCGGTGGATAAGTTTGTATGAGTAGGCCGCTAGGAAAAGCGTCCACCTTGTCATCCGAGGGGAGAGGACTTGAGGTGTCTGTTTGTCGCCGGCCAGTAGGCCCAGGAGGGGCTTATGGTCGGTGACCAGTTCGAAGAAGTGGCCAAAAAGGAATTCGTGAAACTTTTTCACGGCTGCAACAGCTGCTAGGGCTTCCTTGTCTATTTGGCTGTAATTTTGCTCCGTGGCCGAGAGCGTCCTGGAGAAAAAGGCGATGGGGGCCTCGGCGCCATTGGCGAGTCGGTGACTAAGGACCGCCCCAATTCCAAAAGGGGATGCGTCTGCTGCCAATACTAAAGGAAGGTTGGGGTCGAATTGGATGAGCACTGCCTCTGACGTAAGTAGTGATTTGACGGCGTTAAACGCCTGGTCTTCTTTGTGCCCCCAGTGCCACGGTGACTTTTTGTCTAGTAATCTGTGTAGGGGTTCGGCTACTGAGGCTTTATGGGGCAAAAAGGATGCATAAAAGTTTAGGAGCCCCAAGAAAGCTTGTAGCTCCGTTTTGGAGGTCGGTGTGGGAGCTTCGTGGATCGCCCTGACCTTGGACTCCAGGGGGTGAATGCCAGAGGCGTCAATTTTATAACCCAGAAAGTCCACCTGTCTAGTGGCAATGGCGCATTTTTCTTTTTTTAACTTGAGGCCATGCTGTCTGAACCTCTCTAACACTGCTCGCACTCTCTGGAAGAGTTGGGGTCTGTCCCTGGCCGAGACCAAGATGTCGTCGAAGTAGGGTACTACACCAGGGAGGCCCTGTAAAATCCGCTCCATGAGGGATTGAAAAATACCCGGGGCAACACTTACGCCAAATTGGAGACGCTTGCATCGGAAGGCACCCCTGTGAGTGACGATGGTCTGAAGTTCCGTTGTTTGGTTATCAACAGGGAACTGTTGATATGCTTGAGACATGTCCAATTTAGCAAAAATACTGCCCGGTTCGAATGTGTGCAATAAGTGCTGAATGACGGGCACGGGGTAGGCGCTAACTTGTAAATATTTATTGATTGTTGTCTTGTAGTCCGAGCAAATTCTCAGGCTACCATCTTTTTTGAGGGGTGTGACAATGGGCGTCTCCCACTTGGCGAAATCTGTTGGCTCAATGACCCCTTGTTTTAGTAGTTTATCCAATTCAGCGTCTAGTTTTGGTCGAATAGCAAATGGAACTCTACGTGGTTTTAATCTGATTGGGACTGCCTGGGGGTCAACGGTGAACGAGATGGGGGTTCCATTATAACACCCCAGCTCCTCGCTGAACACATCCGCGTAGTCAGCGAATAAGGAGTCAGTGTCTGAGGTTGAGACAGCATGGACTCCTGTTAACCCTAGGCCGAGGTGGGGAAACCAATCGAGCCCCAATAAGGTGGGTAGATTGCCGTTAACTACCACTAGAGGTAGGTGGCCTTTAAAAGCTCTAAAACTGACAAAGAACTTGCCTCTGCCGATCACGGGAATGGCCTTCCCCTGGTAGTCCTTCAGACCGAACTGGCATCTCTGAAGCCGGGTAGTAGATAGGCTGGGGTGGAGTCTCTTGAGGGTGTTCCACGAGATTATTGAGAGCGCTGACCCTGTGTCAACCTCCATGTGGCACGGTTTACCTTCTAGGGAAACGGAGAGAGAAATTTTACTAACAGAGTGGCAAGTACGCCTGGCAAGGCGGTGCGTGCGACAGTTTAATACTTGCCTCTGTGGTCCCGAGTGCGAGGACGGGGGTCTTTGTGCAGCGCTTTGTGGGGCTTGGCAGACTCTCGCAATGTGCCCCCTCTTATGGCAGTTGTTGCAAACGGCTCCTTTAAACTTGCAGGTGGCCCTTTGATGTGATCCCCCACAGGCTAGGCACAGGGTGATGTGCTTGGGTGGACCGGTGTATTCTTGTTTGGCCCCTACCTGCGACCGTCTGTCATTGGTGAGGCGATGGACATCGTTCTCATCGTTGTGGCCTTCCTCCGCTTCCACCTCTTCGGAATGGACTGGGAACGCTGCTAGCTTGGTGCTTGGGCCCTGAATTTCGGTGGCTGAGTTCGTTGCTAGCTCGGCTGCTAGGGCCTCCTCTACCGCTTGCGCGAGGTTGAGGTCTTTTTTAGCTAGCAGTCGCCTCTGTAGGTTGAGATCCTTGACCCCACAAACCAACTGATCGAGGAGCATGTCCTCCAGGTATGTTCCAAACCCGCAGTGCAGGGCTGCTGTTCTGAGGGCGGCCATATATTGGTTGATGGTCTCCTTACTTGATTGCTTCCTCATTCGGAACGTGAACCTCCTGGCGATTTGTGAAGGCCTGGGAGCGTAGTGGTTTGTGAGGATCTCAAGCAACTCGGACCACGGAACGTTTTTTAATTCTCTCGGCGCCACGAGTGCTGCAGCGGTATCGTAAACGGTGGCTCCGCAGTAAATTAGGAAATAGGATTTTTTCCGATGCTCTCCCGCATCCGACAGGCCGACCGCATCGATGTAATGATTGAAACGGTTCTTATACGATTCCCACTTCTCTTCGTCTGGTTTAAACGCCGGGAATACTGGATTGGAACTCATGGTGCTGGAACGGCTGGGCTACCTGCGGGAGAAATCTCTCTGGGACTACGAACGCTCGTGAGTTACTAGTGATATCAGCTCTGGAGAGGTTTTTTGCTACCCTCTCTTTCTCTCTCTCTGGGTTACCACGTTGGCTGCTAGCCGTTGGAGGTGTCTTGATTCGCGCCAAAAAAAAAGTGGGCGTTAGTGACTCTCTACAGCGCTGTGCTGTGATTCCTACTGGCTCGAAATTCAAATGACACCCGTTTGAATTTCGCGCCAAATGCAGAGCGGCTGCGGCTCGCAGCGCTTCACTTTCCCCGTAGCGAGGCTAACAAGCGGCTACAGACGCTTCTAACTATTTGACTCAGACCGCTTTCTCTGGCTGCGGATCTGCGTTTGCTCTTTTTGATCGCTCGTTTCGCTAGCTGACCACTCTCTCTGGCTGCGGATCAGCGTTTCCCTTGTTGCCAGCCGATCGCTCTCTCTGGGCTGTAGATCGGTGGCTAGTGACTCAGCGGTTGCAAGGTGCTTCTGGTAGCCATCCCATCCTCATCGCCAGTGTTAAGTTTGAGCAATGAGAGGCTGAACCAGAGCATGAGTGCAACAGTACTTTATTTTACAAATAAAGGGCTGACCGTGCTTGCCAAGCCTGGAACTGGCTCGCAGCAATCAGCAGCCAGTTGGACCCCGCAGCCTGCTTTTATAGCTGGCTGCTGGGGAGAACTGACCAATGGGAATGGGGGAATAACGCCCACACAAAGTGAGTGGACCTGAGTGAGAACTCCTTGAGTCCTCAGGACATAACAGAAGGGAAATGGTTCTTGCACGAAACAACTTGATAGATCAGAATGCGGTTTGCCAAAGTTTCAGAGACAAGCAACAAGCAAGCAGAGCAGTTTTGGAAGAAGCATGCAAATCCTTTGTAGCAAATTAACAGGAGTTGGAAGGGACTTTGGAGGCCTTCTAGTTCAACCCCTGCTCAAGCAGGAAACACTATACCATTTCAGACAAATGGTTGTCCAATGTTTTCTTAAACACTACCAGTGTTGGAGCATTCACAACTTCTGGAGGCAAATTGTTCCATTGATTAATTATTCTAACTGTCAGGAAATTTCTCCTTAATTCTAAGTTGCTTATCTCCTTGATTAGATTCCATCCATTGCTTCTTGTCCTGCCTTCTGGTGCTTTGGAGAATAGCTTGACTCCCTCTTCTTTGGGGCAGCCCCTGAGATATTGGAACACTGCTATCATGTCACCCCGAGTCCTTCTTTTCATTAAACTAGACATACCCAATTCCAGCAACTGTTCTTCATACGTTTTAGCCTGCAGTCCTCTAAACATTTTTGTTGTTCTGCATTCTTTCCAGAGTCTCAACATCTTCTTTACGTTGTGGCGATCAAAACTGGGTGCATTATTCCAAGTGTGGCCTTATTAAGGCATTGTAAAGTGGTATGAAACTTCACATGATCATGATTCTATCCTTCTGTTAATGCAGCCTAGGACTGTGTTGGCTTTTTTGGTAGCTGCAGCACAGTTCCCAAGCAGAAGAGCAAAATTGCCCATAGCAGTCATATGGCATGTTTATTTAGATGAGTTAATTTGAAAACCTTTGCCAAGCCTTGGCGGTTAGTGCTAAGTAGGTGTCAGAAGTCAGGAGAACTGAATTTCCAAGTTATGTAACTTTGGCAGATCTCTCTGTTTTGCCCGCTTCCATGCTGGGGCAGCTGTTGGTCACCCTGTAATTTGGCTGTTGTTGTTTGGGTTTGCCTTGTTTCAACTCATTCGTTTGATTCCTTTTCTTTTTGTTATTCAGGAAAGTGGACCATCTAGATGGTTGAATGCCTCTTTCCAAACCAGAAAAAAATAAATATGTCAGATTCTAGGCAAGCAGCCAAATGCCACTTTTTAATTATTACTGGTAGCAGGGCTGCATTTCCTAAAGTTTGAAATGCATTAGTTAGGCTCCCTTAAAAAAAAACCCATAAAAGAAGCATTGTAAGTTGGCATCATTAAATCACTATAAGTCGGTTTTAAGTCTCCATTCATATGTACTCTATAGACAGTTTTCTATGGAACCTGGTTGATCTGCTATAGTGATCCTATTTACAACCAGAAATGAGGTGTTATTCCCCAATTCAGATTCATTCAGGGGCCCAAAGTCCTAGAAAACGAAGGAAAGAATGTTTTTCCATACCATGTATACCTTTATAAAAATTTTTTAAAAACCTTTATAAATCTCTATTGTATAAATACACTAGTGGAGTGCTTGGTGCTCTCTGATTGTTTTCTTGCAGACATTTCCTTACCCAGCTAGGTAACATCATCAGTGCCAGAGGGGAGTGGGGTTTGCTCTCTGTTTATATACAACTGGCTTGCAACCAACTAAGGTTGGTGAGAGTGTTCTTGGTGGCTCCTTAATTAGGTTATTGTTTAGTGTGATGACCTGGGACAAGGCACAAAGGCCACTCAGCCAGCTGAGAGTTCAAACTCCCCTTTAATATTCCAAATTTCCACTGCTTACCCTCTCTCCGTCATCCTGCCTCTGTTCCTCCCTGCTAACAAGCCACCCCAATCCTGAGAGGCCCTGGGCTGTCTCATCCTGCTCCTCCCCACATTCCCCCCTCCCCAGCCAACGAAGCCACCCCCTCAATTTCCCTCTGCTCCAGCTCTGGCTTGTCCTTCTCCACAGATTCAGGTTCTGACTGGAGGGGGGTGGTGGTTTGGGAGAGCTGCTGGGGGTTTGGGAGGGCCCCTAGCTAAGGTTCTGCACAGTTCAGAGAAGCCCCCAAATCCCATTCCTGGCTGCTGCCGCCCCCCTGCTCCTCCAAAGAGTCCCCACACAGCCTGTTTTGGATGCAGGTAAGTGCAAAGCATTCGTGGAAGCTTTGGGGAGGGTGAAAACAGACCTCCTGGAAGTTTGGGAAGGCCAGGAATGGGTCCGTTTCTGGCTTCCAGAGAGGCTGTAGAGCCAGGGGAGGCCATTTTCACCCTTCTGGAGGCTCAGGGAAACCTCCAGATAGTCCGGGAGGGCAAAAACGCTCCCCTCCCACTATGGGGCAGGAGGTTGATTAGGCCACACCCACCATGGCCACACCCACCCAGCAAGTAGGCAGAGAACCTGTTGCTAACATTTTTGACCCCCGGTCTAGGTTGATAGCGGGGTATTGTTTACTGCTCGATTGTTGGTCTGGTGTAAGTCAACCCTGAGCTACAAATATATTCTTTTTTTTTCAATGTTTTATTTTTTAGAAACAAAAATAGAAATCTCTATTCACATTAACAGTGTTCGTGTCATTATTAATACATACCTCTCCTTTTATACATAAACATAAGCTCTTATTTCTATCCCCCACCCATTTGTACCACCGATGCCAAACTGCGTAATAGTCCGAATCCTATTTGCCTCTTAATTCCATTGAGAATTTAACCAGTTCCGCACAATCCATTATGTTTTGTGCCAAGTCTTCTTCAGATGGTATCTTTTCCTTCTTCCATCCCTGTGCGAAGGCTATTCTCGCTGCAGTTATGATATATAAAATGACCTTGATCAATTTTCCCTTAATTATTCCTAATAAGAAAGTTTCCGGCTTGAGTTCTAATTTGTGCTCTGTAATTTCTAATAATCATTTTCATTACAAATATATTCTCCTATTGGAACTCTGTACTATACAAATGAGGTTTTAAATAATAATTTCCAGTAAAACGAGGACTAAAAGCTATCACTAAACTCTAAAAGTATCAAAAAAACCTTACAAACACACATACAGAGAGAGAGAGAGAGCTGAAATACTAGAGACTGATGCTCAGACAACATTAAACATTTCACCCTTCCCTTCTGGGGAAAAATACCAAAAAATATAGCAGTAAATATTAATGATGCAGAACTTGTCAATTCCAGATACAGATTTTTTTCCCCCACGGTAGAAGAAAATGGCAGAAAGAGGGCCATTTTCTTAGGTGTGGTGTGTTTGTTTTTAACCCAGGTGGCTACACTGCTATACGCTGGAGTAATTGTAGGTAGGAATGAAAACGCCATTAAAATCGCATAAAACCCAGGCCAGTGCGCCGTAAGGTTGTCATAATCCCAACGCAATACTTTTGCCAAATGTCTCACTTTTTCCCTGAGTGTACACCTAGTCTTCTCATCAACCATGTCAAAAGATTTCTTGAATTGCTCACATTGAAGCGTTTAATAGAATGGTAGTTAGCTACGTTGCCAAAAAGAAGGCTAATTGCAAAACCATGCTACGTAAAATTATTCCTTTTTTATTTTTAAAGGTGGGGGAGTCATATTAGTTAAGAGGCACCTTTGAGGTTGGGAAACTCAAAGTGAACTTTTATTTTTTTAACCCTCGTCCCTATTTTTTAAATCTGGATAATTTTTAGATTTTGTTTCAAAACTGGTTCACTGCTGGCAAAGTGTTAGTAAAATCAAGGCTGGGATACCTGTGTAATCCAAAGATCCAGCTAAATTGCTAAATTGATTGCTTGTCTTCAGATGTGGATCTGGGTATGAATGAAATACAATTTCCATTTATCTTAAAACCCTCGGATTTTTCTTCTCATATTTTTCATAGTATATCCTAGGACAACCGTTCTTCTTCGGTCCTCTTAGCATCCTCATTTCTCCTGAGTACAGTCTCAACTCATCCCTACAGAGACCAATATGATTACCTGAAAATGATGTTCAGAATTATCTCTCACTGATACACATAAACTAATTTGGATTGCTGCAAACAACTGAATTAAAGAGCAGTGTGAAAGGAAAGAGATTAAGCCAAGGGTCTTCAAACTTGGCAAGTTTAAGACTTCAACTCCCAGAATTCCTGAGCTAACATGACTGGAGGAGGAATTCTGGGAGTTGAAGTACACAAGTCTTAAAGCTGTCAAGTTTGAAGACCCCTGAATTAAGGGAAGGACCCACAGGTCAGTAATATAATCTAGGTCTTGATAAGACATCGATGGAATACAACAGCAACATAGCAAGCTACATTGACCTGCTCTCCACCCAAATCAGAAGCTGGAATCCTCTCTTCTTCCAAGACTCTTCTTCCAAGACTCTTCTTCGAGAGGGAAAGTCCTTGAAGAGACAGGACTTTAACACAGAATGTGGCATTCCTTGTCTTTCTTTTCAGTCCCCATAGAATGCTATTGCAGATTTACAGGAGATTACAATTCAGAGACTGGGAAGATCAATTCATTAGAAGATGCAGGTTATGAAAGGACAGATTATCTAGATAGCCTGGAGCTCAAAGACCGTCAATTTTATGGTCTTGGGTCCTAGAACGTATGGTCCTGATCTGAAGATGGTAGCCATTTCCCAGTAGAATTTGAGCTCCCGACAATCTATCTTGCTGGTAGAAGGTTCTTAGTTCAATCTAGTAAAAAGAACCTTGTGGTGGATCTTGGCACTGAGTTGAGGGGAGGACTGAACCTACTAACTAGCTTTATTGGCTTGTGTGGAGGACGTGACCGAAGGGTACAGGACATCAGGAATGAAGGTGGTTCAATGAATATAGGTTGATTGCATGCTAACACTCCCTACAAGAACCTGAACTACTAATGGTCAAAGCAAATTGGTGGTAGTAAAGAGTCAATGGAATTCAAGGTGGACTGGAATTAGATCTCTTGTGGGCATGAAAGGACTCGAGACTGGTGACATGCTTAACTTCTCCCGCAAGCTCAGCCTGGTCCTCTACAGTGATCCTCCTTAAAACTTTGCAGAATTTATCTAGTAAGAGCACTTTGGTCTGATGGGACTCCTGCCTATAGATAGGCAACCATAAACGTACCGCTCTGATCAGCTCATCATGTCATTTCTGGTTCCTTGAGCCTGAGTGGTGAGGAAAATAATTGCCCATACTTCTCCACAGCCATTGCTAATCAGAGATCAGTCTTGGCTACAAGAGATTTGGTTGGCACGAAACGTTACAGCCTAAAGGGACTGATTTGTTTGGCTTGCTTCAGTATGGCAGCTCACAAAAGAAAAACACAGCTTATTTTTCACCAACAAATCATAACTGGAAATCATTACTCCCACTTTGTTTTAAATGCAGTCGATCCTTAGGTATGAAGCCAGAATCCTGGATTACTCCTAGCTTGTTTTTATTCTTTGTCCATTTCTTCCGGGAATTGGCTGAAGAAATCCAGAGACAATGTCAAGCATAGTGTAGGCTTGCTTTGAATTTGCTACACAAACTGTTATCTTGCCATAAGGTTAAGTGTGAGGGAAAATTACTTCTCATATCCTGAGGAGTGACAGCAAAAGAGGGGGATGTCAGCTTGGAGAAAAGGGAAGAAAGCTTTGTAATTTGATGTTCTCCATTATGGAGCAATCAATCTACTTGTCATAATTAATATTGCATAGGCTCAACAATCTAGTGATAACTACGTGACTGGGTCAAGAGGGACCAGATTTTAGGTATTTATATATATGGTATTCAGCTTTGTTTGGGTATTTTCCCACGTCATTATAGTTGTGCTTTTAAACACAACTATAATGACGTGGGAAAATATCCAAACAAAGCTGAATACCATGCATACATGCATACATACATACATACATACATATCCCTTCCTTCTCCCCTGTGGGAGCTATTGAAGCCTCCATAAATTTTAACTCTATTGCTGACATTTTCCTCAGAAATTCTGGCGGGAAACTTGAATTATCTTCAGTCACCAGACGCCTATTCCTGCTCATTCATCAGCTCTATGAAAACACTTATTTTAGAGTCAAGTGTAAGCTCAGGGGCTCTCCCAGGAGGAATTCTACCCAGAAGGAAATGAAACAGGGTACACTTTAAACACCTTCATTTTCCCATTAACTCTCTGGTGAAATAGGTCATTGAACAAGCTGACAGGTCCCTCATAGTCTCCAAAAGGCCTTTGCATATTTTACTGTACAAATGTTGCAGCCATCAATTCTCCAGTCCCACTGGGAGGAGAATTAACTAAGCAGAAGAACTAGATGTTAGTTTTGATAGCTAACATCTAAGTTAGATGTTAGCTAACAGAAGTAAACTTATATGGAGGGTTATTTGGGGGGAAGGAAGGAAGGAAGGAAGGAAGGAAGGAAGGAAGGAAGGAAGGAAGGAA
>NW_020769352.1:1291124-1307645 GCF_900518735.1 Pseudonaja textilis
TTCCTTCCTTCCTTCCTTCCCCCTCCTCCTCCTCTTCTTCTTCTTCTGAATCAACTATTAACTCCACTCTTCAGGTGTCATGTTACAGTTTAATTGACTGTAATGAAATCTCAGCCCAAATGAAGCAACACAACATTAGCTAAAACAAAAAAACAAACAGCTAAAATAAGTGGAATGGTAGAAAAATTAATTGCTGGTCTCATCGAGGATAAAAGAATTTCTGGATATCAACTTGGGAATCAAATTGTGATTGTATTTTGAAACTTGTCAGTGCCTGAAAGTTTCTGCTTGGTTCTGCTTTTCTGGTTGAAATTTACCTTGAGTAATAATGGCAAGTGTGCTGGTTAAACAGTATATAGTTAGTTTGGGAGTGAGAGCTGTCCCCTTAAGGGAATGCCTCATGGGAAATGTAGTTAATGCCTCATAAGAGATGTAGTTCATGTCATATAGTCACATCTGTACTCCTGATTGGTCACTGAATTGACCTCCGGCTGGATTGGGGAGTTTTGGTCATTCTTACCTGGACCCAGCAATGTGCTGTATCATTATGGGATGAAGATAACTATCTTTATCTTAAAGACGACAATGCAAAGATTGGACATTAGATGAATCTCAACATAACTTTGAGTTATACCTTGAGGATGCCTGATATAATCCAATAAAGAAACTTTGTATGGAAGCCTTTGTAGTGTTTAACACCTTATCTCAGGTATTTTGAGAAGATAAATATTTTCTGAGACAAGAACAGCAAGTTATAAGATGGACATACCTTCCTTTCCCAAATTTTTATTGCTTTGGAATTCACCACTACAGAACATTTACCTTGATGTAAGATCCAAATGAGAAGGCCTTTATGCTAACAACAGGCCCTTTACAAGATTATCTTGTAAAGTAACAGTAGTATGGCTAGTTCTCAACTTATGACCACAATTGAGCCTCAAATTTCTGTTGCTAAGGGAGACATTCGTGAAGTGAATTTTGTCCCATTTTACCACCTTTCTTGTCACAGTTGTTAAGTGAATCACTGCAGTAGTTAAGTTAGTTAAATGAATCTGGATTCCCCATTTGACTTTGCTTTGTCAGAAGATCGCAAAAGGGGATCCCATGACCCTGGGAAACTGCAACCATCATAAATTTGAGCCAGCTGCCAAGTATTCAAATTTTGATCGTGTGATCATAGGGATGCTGCAAAGGTCGTAACAGTGAAAAAGGGTCATAAGTCGCTTTTGTTCAGTGCTGTTGTAATATTGAATGGTCACTAAATGAACTGTTGTAAGCCAAGGATGACCTGTACTTATATCGCTAGCACCGCTGTAAAGATGTTGATTTTTAACACCAATGACTTTCCTTACCAGGGGTGGGATTCCACCAATATAACAACTGGTTCAGTGATCGTGTGCTCCGCATTTAAAAAAGCTCTAATATATACCTTCTACTGCAGTCCCTGTGAATAAAACAGCTGAGGCACAGCAAACCACGTGAATCAGCTGTGCTCTTAAAAAAGGAAATACAAGACTCAGCAGTAGATAAAATCTTAATAGGACCAGAGCTTAAACAAATAAAGAAAATGTATAGATACTTAGTTGACTACAAAATGTACGAAGACCAAGTCAAGGAAATGATGGTGACCTGGGCTAGGGACTTTGGACATAACATAAAATTGGATCAATGGCAGCAAATTTGGGAGTGAACTTAAAAAGATCACACTAGCTACATCTTACAAGGAAAACCTGTACAAAATGTTCTATAGGTGGCATCTCCTGCCAGCAAGACTAGCCAAAATGTATGGAAACCAATCACCCAAATGTTGGAAATGTCAGAAAGAATGGGGCACATATTGTCACATGTGGTGGTCCTGTAAAAAAGGCTCAGGAGTTCTGGTACAAAATTTGGTCATAGCTAGAGGAAATGACGGGCTTAACAATTTGTTACAAACCTGAGTTGTTCTTACTGGGAATAATGGAAGAGAAATTTAGCAAAGCTGATACCTATCCAATAATACATGTAATCATGGCAGGAAGAATGATAGCAAGAGGAATTCCTAGGGAGGAAGATACAATTGATAAGATATTACAATGCGCCAAAATGGATATGTTGACATTAGGATTGAAGGATCAAGTTGAGTCAGAATACCATAAAATATGCAATAAATTTTATTATTGGAGGGACATGAAAGAGAGTTCATAAAATTGAAATAAGAATTAATGGTGAAATAGGGAAGATGTGAGGGTCCTCCTATCCAAGGAATAATAAGAACGAAGTAAAAAATTACAAAGTTTAAATGTGTGTGTATGTATGTATGTATGTACATGTATGTGTGTGTGTGTGTGTGTGTGTGTGTGTGTATGTATATATATATATATATATAATTTTTCTAAATGCAAAATATATTGACAGAATGTACGTCAAAGAAGACCGCCACGTTCAACGTTTTTAATGTGTATACTCAGTAAAAAAAAAAAAATTTTTTAAAGGTCCCAAAAATACTGGACTAAAATATGGAGTTGGATACAAGAAATAGTGGAAGATTGAACAGAGTTTAAACTGGAGTTGTTTCTGTTGGGAATAATTAAAGGGAAATATAGGAAAAAGATCAAATATATTTTACTACATATTTTGACAGCAACAAGGAGAGCATTCGCACAATGGGAAACAAAATAACACGCCCTTGGAGGAATTAGTAATTCAAAAAATTCCAGATTGTGCTGAAATGGATAAATGGACGTTAAAGTTAAAATATAAAGAAGAGTCAGAGTATTATGAAATTTGGGACAATTGGTATAAATGGTTCAACAATAGAAATAAGGATAACGGAGATAAGATATTATAGATAAATGTATAAATGTATATAAATGTAGATATTTAAATGAGATTGGTTTATATAATAATGATGACACAGTACTGTTAATATTAAGTTCAAAATTTGTAAAAGGTGAAAAATAACAATAAAAATTAATGGGATTTTTTAAAAAGGGAAATAAAACACAGGAAAGAGCAGGCATAGGTGGGAGGCCCCACATGCTCATCACAGTGAATCGGTTCGCTACCAGCTGATCTTTGGAGCAAGCAGTTTGCCTGAACTGGTCCAAACCGGTAGAATCCCACCCTTGGAAAGTACCATGTTTCTCATATAATAAGGCCGGGTCTTTTTTTTTTTTTTTTGAGCCCTGAAAAATTGGCTAGGCCGTCTTTTCAGGGGTGACTTAATTTCCCCCCCCCCTTGCATCTTCGGACGTGCGGCGATGGCTTGGATGTTGACCTCAGCATTGGTGGGGCACTTTGTATCGGGGTCAACGCAGGCAGCACCATATCCGGGTGTGCTACAAAAGTACTTCCTAACGGCAAGGCCCCCCCACCATTCCTCCCCATTTCGCACGTTTTAATGTAGGCCTTAATTTGGGGGGAGGGGCTTAACTTCATTTCATGCCTATAAAACATGCTGGGACTTCCTATTGGGGGAGGCCGTATTGTTGGAGAAACAGGGGACCTTTGCAGTACATGGTTCACGCTTGAAAATGCCGGATAGGATTATAGAAACATCCACTCCCAAAAAGTTTCCCACAAAAGTTGAAGGCAGGATGGCCCTTTCATTTGGACAGGGTGATTTCAGAATTGTTTTAAGCGCTGGTCCCACAGGTGATCACAACGCAACTCTTTGCTTTTACTCTGGAAAAGTCTCCTCGAGCAAGCCATCTGCCCCGCAGCTCCCTCAGAAGACAGGCAATATTGCTGCAGAGGCCAACAGCAAATTTCCATGCTACAAATCAAGGAAGAGTCAAGGAAAAAATGTCGTCCAGGGTCGTGTGCCAGGGAAGGGATTGCATGCCAGTCTGAGATGCTATTTCAGAACCAATTCAAGTGCAAGCAGCGAAGCGAAAAACCATGCCAAATCATTGTTCCAGGGGTTTGTGTCATTAAGCAGAAGGAATGTTGCTGTTTTAGAATTCAGCATGGAAAATAACATATGGGAGGTATGCAGAATTCACTTGGTTGGCCTTGAGCGTATCAGAGGACGGTCAATCCCGAGGGAATCCATTACTTTCAGAATCAAATACAGGTAGTCCTCAACTTCTGACAGCGATTGAGGCCCCAATTTTTTGTTACAAAGTGAGACATGTGTTAAGTGAGTTGCTGCCACAGAGAGGAAGGGGGTCAACCTGTTTTCCAAGGCACCAAAAGGCCAGACAAGGAACAATGGATGGAAACTGAACAAGAAGAGATTCAACCTGGAAATAAGGAGAAACTTTCTGACAGGGAGAACCATCAACCCATGGAATACAAGTTGCCTTCAGAAGTTGTGAGAGTTTCATCACTGGAAGCTTTCAAGAAGAGACTGGACTGATATCTGTCAGAAACGGCGTAGGGTCTCAGGCTTGGGCGGGGGATTGAACTAGATGACCTACAAGATCCCTTCCAACTCTGTTAACCTGTATCTATATCTCATTGTAAAGTTGCAGAGGTTGAGAGACTCTGTTTTAGAGAGGAAGCAGTGAAGGGCTATTTGCACAGCTTTACCAGTCTGGCTGTGCGTGCTTATGAGCATCGACAAGATGCATATTTCTTGACTCACATCACGGAGGGAAAAGAAAAATGCAACAACAGGCCAAGGTTCCAGCCATCTATTTTAGGATTGGCAAGCCCTTATCTGAATAGAGCTTTAATGGTTATTCTTGTTCAGTTTTAATAAATATACAGTGAAATTTCGAATGATTTCATCCTCAAGACAGCAGAGGCCTTCTACTAGCTTCTTGGGCACCCTCTGGATTTTGTCTTGTCTTTTTCAAGTTCTCGCTAACAAATATTATTTCATCTCTTATGTTTCTAACACAGCGTCCCTGCAAAAGAACGTCCCCATTTTATCCCAATGGCTAGAATTCAACAATAGATTCCATCTTTAGGCTATCGGCATATTAAAATTAAAGGCAACGTTAGAAAAGCCAGTGGTGCCAGTAGTTACAACTGCAGGTTGGAAACCAGGAGAGGGTGAGTTCTAGTCTGGCCTTAGGCATGAAAGTTGACTTGAGTGATCTTAAGCTAATTTGTCAAATGCAAAAGATCAGGAACAATTAAGGTGATTTATTGTTCATGCCTATCCACAACAATCAAAAGACCAGCATTATTGGTGCTAGATAAGGGAGAGCAACAAAGATGAGTAGGGGACTAATAAATATATAAAGAACGGTTGCTGGGATTGGGTATGTCTAATTTAACGAAAAGAAGGACTAGGGGTGACATGATAGCAGTGTTCTCATATCTCAGGGGCTGCCCCAAAGAAGAGGGAGTCAATCTATTCTCCAAAGCTCCTGAGGGATTTCTAAAGGCAAGTTGTCACAATTTCTAAAGGCAAGTTGTTCCACTGGTTAATTGTTCTGTCAGGAAAAATCTCCTTAGTTCTAAGATGCTTCTCTCCTTGATTAGATTCCACCCATTGCTTCTTGTCCTAGAAGCAATGGGTGGAATCTAATCAAGGAGAGAAGCAACTTAGAACTAAGGAGATATTTCCTGACAGAACAATTAACCAGTGGAACAACTTGCCTTTAGAAATTGTGAATGCTCCAACACTGGAGATTTTTAAGAAGAGACAGGACAACCAGTCTCTTTATAAAGTTATACAATTTCCTGCCTGAGTAGGGGATTGGACTAGAAGACCTCCAAAGTCCCTTTCCAACTCCTGTTACTCTGTAATAAAACAAGGGCAAAAGAATTCCTTCATTCATCTACTCTTGCTTCCCTCCACCCCCAACTGGATATAGTATTTCTAAGTTTATACTTTGCAAAGCTATCTTAATGCAGTCTGTGAATACGTCACTCACTTCCAAGAACTCTGTATATAAAGTCTGGTAGTCAGTTGACCTAATGTTGTTCCTTAAAATAATGTTTTCGTTTACGCAGACGTGTTGTTATTCCTAAAGCTCTCCACTTCAAGTACCCCAAGAAGTGAAAGTCATTTCAAGAAAACATTTTGCTGGCAAAGAAAGGAAACTGCTTTAATTGGGTAACCAGAGCTGCTGGTACATAGCCATGGAAGGATACAGCATTAATAAATATGTGCAAAATACTTGAACAAAAGGCAACAAAACGTATGGAGTTAGAAGAAACAGTGGAAATAATTGTTATGGTTTAATGAGCTTAAGCATTCTCCTCTACTTACCCTCTGACCCTGCAATCCATTTGGGATAAGCATATTTGCGAGCTAAGTGAATTTTTTTACACCATATCTTTTGAGGATATTAAAAACTCTTCCTATTTTCATGCATTATATTTTAAAACCCACAGACTGTGAAGAAAATGACATAGAATAAATATAAAGCAATATTCTCATTTGCACCTAACATGCAACCAGGAATTAAACTCTTCCATCCAATGATCCTTACACAAAATTCACATCAACTACTCACCCTTTGGTTTATGAATATTAGCATCTTTCCCCCAATTTGGTATAATTACAAGAAGAATAAAAAAAACCCATCAAACAATGGTAGTGAATTGGGAAAAAAGCTCAAGAAAAAGGAAGATACTGCAAACAGTATAAATTTCACAGAGTAGTATCTAAAGTTGACCATGTTGAGAAGATATGTCTACCAAATATGGCCAGAAGAAGCGATAAAAAATTCATACTTTTTTTTAGAAGAAAGGGAATGCAAGAATTTTTTTTTCACAAATAGGATATCAAGATCTTGAGAGTTTAAAAACTGAACATTGATAAATGTCACCTAGCACATTCATCTGTTTCTATCTAAAACAGGTAATCATGAAAAGAACAATCACGTTGGACTTAAAAGAGGAGATACATGCATCTTCTCAGTGGTGGTACCCATCTTATGGCTACCACTATTTTCTAAAGCACCCGAAGGCCAGACAAGGAATGATGGATGGAAACTGAACAAGGAGAGATTTAACCTGGAAATAAGGAGAAACTTTCTGACAGTGAGAACAATCAACCAATGGAACAGAAGTTGCCCTCGGAAGTTGTGGGAGCTTCATCAATGGAAGCTTTCAAGAAGAGACTGGACTCCCATCTGTCAGAAATGGTGCAGGGTCTCCCGCTTGGGCAGAGGGTTGGACTAGATGACCTACAAGGTCCCTTCCAACTCTGTTAATCTGTTATCTGTTATGGAATATTCTCACCTCGGAAGTGTAGATGGACTCAAACCTGTTGGTTTTGTTGTATGTAGGTTAAAGCCATTTTGTTTCAGTATATGTTTGGCTCTTACTTCCCTAATTTAATTTACTGTGTGTTTATAATGCTTATTTGATTATTGATAAATCTGTTTAAATGCTTTGCACAGGGTTTCTGCATCTTGTCTTTGAGTTTTCTGTATCCCAGCCAGAATCTAAGAGGAATGGGATGGCCTATAAATATCGTAAAGTAAAGAAATAAATGAACAGCGCTTGGAGCCAAGAGCAAGATGCAAATACTGCTGAACCGACTGGAAACAGTGACTACAGTGTGATAAAATTTAATTTAGATGTAGTGGAAAATTGCCAAGGAGGTAAAATGCTAAACTGATACCGTTGAAGGAAGAGTCGCAGTGAGGATCTGGGCTAATGTTTCAGAGAGATGGTGGGGGGTGGTACCCTTCTGAATATTCACTTTTCAACATAGTAACTGCTGAGGGGTTTAAATATTATAAAAATATAAAGGATAAGCCAAATATGTCATTGGATTACAACAAAACTGTTTGTTTGTTTGTTTGTTTTAGCAACCAACTAAAAGAACCTCAAGCAAAAAAAGGGAGAAGAAAATTATAAAGACAGTTAGTTAGTTTGGTCTAGTGGTTAAAGCACCAGGCTAAACACCAGGAGACTGTGAGTTCTAGTCTGTCCTTAGGCATGAAAGCCAGCTGGGAGACTTTGTGCCAATCACCAGGAAGAGAGGGTGAGTTCTAGTCCCACTTTAGGCATGAAAACCAAAAGGATGACTTTGGGGCCAATCAATCTATCTCAGGTGAACTCACCTTACAGAGTTGCTGTGATGGGGAAAATAGGAAGAGGAAGGATAATTAGGTATATTTGCTGCCTTAAGAAAGAAGGAAGGAAGGAAGATTGAATGGAAGGAGGATTTAATGGAAGGAAGGAATAGAAAGAGGGAGAGAGGGAGGGAGGGAGGAGAGAGGGAGGATTGAATGGAAGGAAAGAATAGGGAGGAGGGAGGAAGGAGGGAGGGAGGGTTGGATGGAAGGAAGGAATAGAAAGAGGGAGAGAGGGAGGGAGGGAGAAAGGAAAGAAGGTGGGAGGAAGGGAGAAAGGAAGGAAGAGAGGGAGGGAGGGAAACCACAATCCAAATTATTTATTTTTAAAAAGCATAAGCTTCCTTCTAAGAAAATAAAAGCATGGTGGGAGTGGAGGCAGAGAAACACCAAGAAAAGAAATGAACACATGTCCAAGGCTTCTGAGTAGGATAGTAATAGCACCTATTGCAAAAATGACTTCACTGTCTACCCTATAAAGCTCCGAATCAGTAAGTGATGCAACACACAGATACACCCAACCACACAGTAAGAAAAGACACTGCGCCAGGGATGTTTTGGACATTTCATTACCGCCAAATACACAAGCGAATTGTCAGTCCCCGTCTTTTCTTCTCTTGCAGGCCTGCCGCTGAAATACCAATCGCATTAAACTATAGCTCTGAATCTATCCACAATGTACAACATTCCAGATGTCGTACCAGCTGGGAACAGACCCCTAGGCCATCTTTGCCTGATCCCTTCGTCACTTTTCAGCTCGGAGCAGGCAGCCATCCAAAAATGTGAAGGAACGTGTTAAAAACAGATGTCAGAACTAATGGTGTATTTTCCCCCCTCCCAAACGGTAAGAAATACAGAAAATGTATGCCCAACGCTCAATACCACTTTTTAAAACCGTGAGCCGTGTTGTCCAGAAAATACATCATGTTAATTTTTTAAATTCAATCATAAAACAGTCAGTCCAGTTCATCGCTCAGTCTCCATCCCACAATTTTAGGTAAAAATTAAGTAAACACCATGGGGGGCGTTTGCAATATTTTTTCAGGGATCTTGAAAAACAGTTTGATGGCTTTCAACTTGTATATTTAGCTGCCTTGCTGTTCAATGGGAGAGACACAACTAGAGCTATCTACTTGGCAAAGATCAACTTGCTTCATTGGCAACTTTCACAGTCTTCTACTGTGTTTCATGGGGGGGGGGGAGGCCCAGGGCATCGAATCATCTAAGGTGATGAATAACCTCAAATGTGAGCAAGTTCTAGCAAAGAGGCACCAAAAAGGAAAAGAAAAAAGGCTTTAATAGAGTCTTAATCATAACGCACAGTTGCATATTATCCTCTCAATGCAACAGTCAGTGGAGTTTCAGCTCTTCATTCTAAGATAGACATGTGCTGAAAAACAGCCATCCTATAAAATCATCTCCTACTTCACCAAGGCTTGGCTCTACTTCTTGCTTAGTTTCATTTTTGGGTGAAATACCTCCTTGAAACTCAATACTCTTGGGTGTTTTCTTGCATCTTCCTCCTTCACTTAAAAAAAAAAAGAACCGATGGTGTCACCTCTTTAAAGTAGCACATCTACCCTCCCATACTACCACCTCTTACAATACTAGACAACACAGTATCAACAGTAGAGACCTTCAAATTTCTAGGTTCTATCATATCACAAGATCTAAAATGGACACCTAACATCAAAACTGTCATCAAAAAAGCACAACAAAGAATGTTCTTTCTGCGCCAACTCAGAAAGCTGAAAATGCCCAAGGAGCTGCTGATCCAGTTCTACAGAGGAATTACTGAGTCTGTCATCTGCACCTCTATCACTTCTGGTTTGGTTCTGCAACCCAACAGGACAGACTTCAGAGGATAATTAGGACCATAACAATACAAGAGCACATAATAGATACAAACTCAAGATTAACCGCACCAAACTTGATTGCAGGAAATACAACTTCAGCAACAGGGTGGTCAATGTCTGGAATACTCTACCTAACTCTGTGGTTTCTTCCCCAAACCTCAAAAACTTTAACCTTAGACTGTCTAATATTGACCTCACCCCTTTCCTAAGAGGTCTTAGGGGGCATGCATAAGTGCACCAATGTGCCTACCGTCCCTGTCCTACTGTTTCTTTTATTTTTCTTATATATATTCATTTCGTGTATTCATAACTATGTTTATCCTTATACTTTTATCTTGTAAGCAATTGAATAAATAAATAAATAAACAAACAAACAAATAGATAAATAACAACCTGCTTTCCATCCATGACCTGTATACTGCACGAGTCAAAAAGAGACCCCTCACATGCCAGACATAAACTGTTTCAACTCCTTCCCGCAAGACGATGCTATAGAGCACTGCACACCAGAACAACTAGACACAAGGACAGCTCAACACTGTCCAACTATTTACAAGTCTGCAATACTATCACTATTAATCTTCTCATCACTCCTTATCACCCATCCCCTCCCATTTGTGACTGTATGACTGTAACTTTGTCACTTGTATCCTTACTATTTTTACTGACTGTTTCCTAGTATGATTTGTTTGTTTATATTGTACCCTATGAGTATTATTAAGTGTTGTACCTGATGATTCTTGATGAATGTATCTTTTCTTTTATGTATAGTGAGAGCATTTGCACCAAGACAAATTTCTTGTGTGTCCAATCACACTCGGCCAATAAAGAATTCTATTCTGTTCTGTTCTGTTCTATTCTATTCTGTTCTACTCTAAAGTTCAGAAAGAAAGGGAATATTTAGGTAATTGCTCTTACCTCTTACCTTGCTCTTACCTTACTAAGCTAAAATCAGAATTCAATTTCTGCAGCAAGAATGCTGTGCCTTAGCAACCAAAGCAAACTTAGGATAGCCACTACTTGGGATCATAGAAAGCCACATTATTAAATCCTATTTATTCATTCAATTTAACATGGTCTACACCAGGATATTCTTGACCCTTGGCCAAGAAACTGAAATGAGCACCATGCTCTAGAGTTCAATACCATTGACAGGGAAACCTTTATCTTTATACTATGATTGGTGGCAATTTTCAGACTCTTAGAAAAAAACACTCTTTCCCACTATTAATTTATGCTTTTTTAACAGGAAATCCTGGGGATCAAATCTTGTACTCAACATGCACAAAATATGATTGATCACTGAATCACTGAGTCTTCTCAATACAATAATAGGAATTTGTATGTTCTGCCCATGAACACTTTTGAAAATTTACACAGTAAACTCAACACATTTAATTTAAGAAATAGATGACTAATCAAGGGCCAACACTGTATTCACCAATGTGGCATTAGGTGTAATTCCATGGTTCAAGTAAATTAATTCTTAAAGCTATATGGCCTGGATGAGATGGACTTGAGGAAAGATTCGGTACAATCATTTTGGGAAAAGCATTTCAGAAAACATCACCTGCTCTTGGACCCAAACACGAGTATTGGTCTAGCAAATGTTTTAATTAGTCTAGAACCCACATTACATATCTGATATTAACACAGTTGAGAAAGTCCAGAAATATTTCACAAGAAGAGTTCTCCACTCCTCTACTCGTTGCAGAATACCTTATGCCACCAGACTCAAAATTCTAGACCTAGAAAACCTAGAACTACGCCACCTTTGGTCCGATCTAAGTATAGTATATAAAATCATACACTGCAATGTCATACCTGTCAATGAATACTTCAGCTTCAACCATAACACAAGAGCAAACGATAGATACAAACTCAAGGTTAATCGCACCAAACTTGATTGCAGGAAATACAACTTCAGCAACAGAATGGTCAATGTCTGGAATACTCTACCTGACTCTGTGGTTTCTCCCCCAAACCCCAAAAACTTTAACCTTAGACTGTCTACTATTGACCTCACCCCTTTCCTAAGAGGTCTGTAGAGGGCGTGCATAAGTGCACCAACATGCCTACCATCCCTGTCCTATTGTTTCTTTTATTTTTCTTATATGTATCCATGTAATCATAACTATGTTTTTACTTATACCTATTATCTTGTAAGCAATCGACAAACCAAATAAAATAAAATAAAATAAAATAATGAAAGCCTGATATGACTCTTGAATGTGCAAATAATCACAAGTCCTATAAGTTGCAACATGTTTCCAACCAAATACCTAGCTTTATTCTTTATTTGCCCTAACCATGAGAACATACGGGTATGTGATGACCCAGGGTGGGATACAAAATAAACACAGTCACAAAAAACAGGTGAAGCCCCTTTTACTTCCTTCACTTTGCTTCCAAGCTCCAAATATCCTTGACTGGAGACAAAAAACTTCCACACAAGCAGTTATAAGAAGGAGGAAATGCCATTTAAATTATAAAAAGTAAAAAACAACACAAACCAGGCAAGATAAGGGCTTGAAGACATCCACAGATATCAGAACACACACTGGGAAGGACACCAAACTCAGAGAGGAACAATAAACTAGAGATATTTCCATGCTTTGTTTCCAGCACTGTCCGTCCTTTTAACCAGTTGTCACAGCTGCAGCCCATGAAGAGGATCAAGGCCCTCTCCTCCCCAGTAGACCATGTTTCTTCCTTATCTTCTCCTCCCTGCATGCTCTAGGATGGAGAGGGGATGGGCCTGGGTCCTCTGACTGCCCAGCTGGCCTCTACCCTTCCCCAGCCTCCTCCATAACCTCCGGAGCCCCACTTCCACTCCCTGTTGGCTGTTCCTCCTCTCCCTCAGAGTCAGTCTCCACCAGGGATATGACAGGGTAGTTCTTTACTTACAACCACAATTGAGCTCAAAATTTCTGTTGCTAATTGAGACATTGGTTAAGTGAATTTTGCCCCATTTTATGACCTTTCTTGCCTCAGTTGTTAAGTGAATGACCGCAGTTTTAACTGCATTGAAACTTTGAACAGACACTTTGAACAGAACTGTTGTATGTCAAGGACCACCTGTACAGAACTCAAGCTCAATTTCTACAAATCACACAGAATCAGGTTTCTACCTTTACCTGTGGCTATCTAGGATGAGCCACTCACTTTACAGAATAAATGTTTGAAGGCCTTTTTCTAATTTAAGCCTGTGACAGGTATGAAGCATTCAGCTTAAGTGAATATAATTTAAGAAAGATATGTTTTAGTCTCAAGAGTCAAAAGATCATCTCTAACAGATGAATTTAGACAAAGATGTTCCAAGTGTTTTCAATTTTCTAAAATCCATGTGGCCTTCTTTAAACATGGAATGACCTTAACGTGTGCTCGCTTGCAGCAAAAAGCAAATCAAATTAGAAAGCTGGAGAGAAAAAAGGTGGTTTTAGCTTTAATAATTTGTTACAAGAAATCCAACACTGTATTAATGCAATTTTGGGGTCATTTACCGTGAGACTGACATTGTCACTTTAAATGATACCCTAAAGAATCTAATCGGATTCCAAAATGTAAGGACTGCCACATTCCTGGATAGTTATGCAAGTCCATTAATTAAATGTCCTTTGGTGTTTTATAAAGTCAAATGCCTTTACGAAGGTGTGCTTCTGAAATTTATTCTGGAATATTTATTAAATTTTATTTTTTTTATTTATTTAATACATTTATTAAATTATTAAAATATTTTCACAGATCATTCAAAGTTCTAAGCATTTGCCCCAGAACTCTGCCTAATATAAACCAGCAGTTAGGAAAAAAGACAATGAGGAAAAAGACAGATAGAAACAGAGGTGCAGAAAGATATAAAGAACAAAAAAGGAAAACAAATATGTACAAACAAACAAATATATGCCAAGAATGATTTCCAAAGTCTTCTTCCTAAAATATAAGAAATGCTTACATTCAGCTCTTAATTTAGCACTATAATATAGTGTGCATCCCCCCCCACGCACAGACAAAAGAAAATTCCGAACAGCAGGTCAGTGTTAGTATTGATCTGTTTTAACCTTCCTCCACCCCTGCTTCCACCAAGCAGTTTAAGCCACTGTTAATTCACAATTTCTGGTGCCTGTTTATTTAAATTTCTCCAACATTTCTCACGAAAAAGGCAGTATAAAATCACCTGACTGATTCCACCACATTCCCAACAAAGAAGGAATGGAAGAAGCCCTATTTAAACTTCCTATCTTGCCTCTACTGAAAGGCTGATGTGGTACAGTATATAGAACACGTGCCCTACATTATGCTCCACCAGACTCAGAACAGAAAATATAATTTGTTTATTTATTTATTTTTATTTGTCAATTGCTTACAAGATAATAGGTATAAGTAAAAAAATAGTTATGAATACGTGAATATATATAAGAAAAATTTAAAAAAATGAAAAAATATAAAAGAAACAATAGGACAGGGATGGTAGGCATGTTGGTGTGCTTATGCACGCCCCCTACAGACCTCTTAGGAAGGGGGTGAAGTCAATAGTAGACAGTCTAAGGTTAAGGGTTTGGGGGTTTGGGGAAGAAGCCACAGAGTCAGGTAGAGTATTCCAGACATTGACCACTCTATTGCTGAAGTCATATTTTCTGCAGTCAAGTTTGGTGCAATTAACCTTGAGTTTGTATCTATTGTGTGCTCTTGTGTTGTTATGGTTAAAGCTGAAGTATTCATTGACAGGTAGGACATTGCAATGTATGATTTTATATACTATACTTAGATCGGACCGGAGGTGGCGTAGTTCTAGGTTTTCTAGGTCTAGAATTTCGAGTCTGGTGGCATAAGGTGTTCTGCAACAAGTAGAGGAGTGGAGAACTCTTCTTGTGAAATATTTCTGGACTTTCTCATCTGTGTTAATATCAGATACGTAATGTGAGTTCCAGACTGATGAGCTGTATTCCAGTATTTGTTAGCAAATGTTTTGTATGCTCTAGTTATTAGTGTAATATTACCAAAGAAAAAGCTACGTAAGATTAGGTTAACAACTCTTAACGCCTTTTGGGCTATTTAGTTACAGTGGGCTGTAGCACTTAGGTCATTTGAGATGAGTACTCCAAGATCCTTGACAGAGTTTGGATCATCAACAAGGTCTTGACTATTCAGCCTGTATTTTATTTTCTGATTTTTTTGGCCAGTATGTAGGACAGAGCATTTATTTGTTGAGATTTTAAGCTGCCATTTGATTGACCATTCTGATACATAGTCAAGGTCTTTTTGAAGGGTAGCAGTATTGTCTGTGGTGTTGAATAGACTTACATCATCAGAGAAGAGAACGCAGTTGTTCTTAATATGATCACAGAGGTCATTTATGTAGAGTATGAAGAGAGTTGGTCCTAGAACACTGCCTTGGGGGACACCACTGTTGACAGGTACAGAATTTGATAGGATGCTCCCAATTTTGACCATTTGTTGTCTGTTTGACAGGAATGCTTCTATCCAGTTATGCAGGTGTCCAGAGATACCATAAGATTATAGTTTTAGTAGTAGTTTTGTTGTGTGCCACTGAATCAAAGGCTTTACAGAAGTCTATGTAGATTGCGTCTATTGTTTTGCCCTGATCGAGTTCTGTAGTCCATATGTTTTTGCAGTGTAAGAGTTGCAGATTACAGGATAGTTTTCTTCTGAAACCAAATTGTTTATTGGAGAGTAGGCTGTTTGTCTCTAAGTGGAGGATAATGGATTGGTTAATAATTGATTCCATGACTTTACAGGTGACGCAGCATAAAGAGATTGGTCTGTAATTTCCAATTAGGCTGAGATCTCCCTTTTTAAAGATGGGGATGACCATGGCTTGTGACCATAGGTTAGGCAAGGAGCTGGTCCTGAAAGATTTTTCAAAGATTATGCTTAAAGGTTCGGCTACGGCAGTGGATAGCTTTTTTAAGAAGTAGGCACATATTCTGTTCGGTCCAATAGATAGAGATGGTTTTAGATTGTGTAGTGCTTTTTCAACATTGTCTTCTGTAGAATCGATATGTATTAGATCATTGTAGTTGTCTGTGGTTCGACTAGGAAATACTGGGCATGATCCATTGCTGTTTAAAAATACTGAGCCAAAGAATGTGTTAAAGAGGTTGGCTTGAACAGTGTCATCGTTGCAGTCTTTGCCTTTAGGTCCTTTCAGGGGTGGGATGGACTTTGAGTCTTTTAGTTTGTTGTTTACAAAATTGTAGAAAGCGCAGGTGGAATTGGTGCATACAAGGTTTTCCTCTTGTTTAATGTGATAATTAGTGCATTCAGTTTTTATCTGATGGCATAGATTTTTGTATTGACTTTTGAAGTTGGCAATGTGACCAGATTTGTTTTTCCACCAAAGTGATTTCTTTTTGGATTGAAGCTTCCTTATTGTTTTGGGTAATTTGTTTTTTCTGGTTTGGGGAGTTATTAAGGGTACATATAGTTTGATGACTCTTTTGACTTCAAGTAAAAATATAAAAATATAAAATATAAAATATAAAAAATAAATAATGGAATGGAATGGAATGGAATGGAATAGAATAGAAGTTGAATAGAAGAGAATATAGAGTAGAGTAGAGTAGAGTAGAGTAGAGTAGAATAGAGTACAATAGAAGTTGAACAGAACAGAATACAGAGTCAAGTAGAATAGAATAGAATAGAATAGAATAGAATAGAATAGAATAGAATAGAAT
>NW_020769352.1:1321939-1336402 GCF_900518735.1 Pseudonaja textilis
GGAAGGAAGGAAGGAAGGAAGGAAGGAAGGAAGGAAGGAAGGAAGGAAGGAAGGAAGGAAGAGCTGTGGTGGTTCAGTAGTTAGAATGCAGTACTGCAGGATAACTCCGCCAACCACCAGCAGCTCAATTCTGAACAGCTCAAGGTCGACTCAGCCTTCCATCCTTCCAAGGTCAGTAAAATGAGGACCCAGATTGTTGGGGGGAAATAGGCTGACTCTGTAAACCACTTAGAGAGGGCTGTAAAGCACTGTAAAGCGGTATATAAGTCTAAGTGCTATTGCTACGCTATGCTATTTTTCACGCTTACCACCATAGTATTATTTCCATGGTCATGTGATCAAAATTGAGATGCTTGACAACATATTTATGATGGTTGCTGTATCCAGGGGTCATGTTTTCCAACCTTCTGACAAGCAATGGAGAAGCCAGATTAGCTTAACAGCCGTGTTGTTAACTCAACAACTGGAGTGATTCAATTAACAACTGTTGCAAGAAAAGTCATAAAATGGGGGCAAAACTCCCTTAACAAACGTCTTGCTTAGCTACATAAATTTTGGATTCAGTTGTGGTCCTATGTTGAAGACTACCTGTATTTACAAAGAGCAGCTACAAAACAAATGAAGCCTTTGAAAATAAAAGTTGTAATCACGTGGTGCTACAACAAACAGAAATGGGACATAGTGGCTCAGGGACTAAGACGCTGAGCTTGCCGATCAGGAGGTTGGCAGTTCAGCCGTTCGAATCCCACGTAATGGAGTGAGCTCCCATTATTTGTCCCAGCTTCTGCCAACCTAGCAGTTCAAAAGCATGTAAAAATGCAAGTAGAAAAATAGGGACCACTTTGGTGGGAAGATAACAGTGTTCTGTGAGCCTTCAGCATTTAGTTCTGCCAGCCACATGACCAAAGAAATGTCTTCAGACAACACTGGATCTTCAGCTTTGAAAAGGAGATGAGCACCGCCCCCAGAGCTGGAAACAACTAGCAAGTATATGCCAGGGGAACCTTTACAACAAACAGATACCCAGCAAGTTTTGCAGAGCAGAGAATCCTGTCATTATAAAACTTGCTTTGTAATTACTTAATACATAAAAAATAAATGCCAATTCCTGAAATTCATTAGCTAAACTTGCTTATCCATCAATCATATTTTTTTTTGCATTTGCTTAAAATGAGTATGTTTAAGCTAAAATTCTGTTTTACCTACATATGAGTTTAGCATTTATAAATGTAAAAACAGATCCGAGGTTTTTTTTTTCTGATCTCTATTCTAACGATCAGAAAGTAGGCTAACAGAATCTGTCATGGACAGCCAATAATTTGGACTTACTTTTTCTTATTCAATTCTCCCATAGCAATAAAATAAATAAATAAACCTTCTTCTTAAAATGTTGCTTCTATCTTCTCTCTTAAATTTCTGGCAAAGAACATAAACAGGAAAACATCAGGGGCCTTACGAGTAAAACGAAGTTAATGTTCCCTGCAAAGATTTCCATGGACCGTATAAGAATAAGAAAAAAACAGACAAAGGTGGGGATTAGTGCCTACAGTGGGAGCTGGGGAGTACAGCCAGTTAGAAGGAAAATGACTAATACCCCTGATGAAAGACAAAAACCACAGAGAAGCAACCAGCGGAGTTATCCCGAGCCCTTTTTATCTTTTGCTAGTGACCCCAGCAGCCGGAGTAGAAAGCAAAACCCCAAATCTACTGAAATGATTCCACAAGGAACAATATATGCTCAATTTATCGTTGAAGAATGGACTGTCACAGTAAAAAGAAATAAAATATAAATAAGATGAAGATCATATGTGGAAAGATGCTGTGAGAATTTAGATTTATGGGCTACCGAACAAAAGATGCTTGAGAAATTGTACAGTCAAATCTAAACAGTGTAGTGTAAAACAGAATATGGAATGTGGAATATAGAATATAGAATAGATTAGAGAATAGAGGAGAGGATAGGATAGGATAGGATAGGATAGGATGGGATGGGATGGGATGGGATAGGATAGGATAGAAATATTCCTAATTGATGGATCCATCTTATCGTTAAAAAAAGCCTGCAAAATATTTCAGAACTGATAAATCATGTAACTGAAAGAGACTGATCAATATATTTAAAGACTTGATGATGTAACCTAGTTTGGGTAATGAAACATCTGCAAGAAAACCACCAAACTCAGAGAGCACCAAAGACCCCCTCATTTCAAGCCCGAGCTACAAATATTCTCCTTTATCTGCATTTATTTATTAACTTGTCGAAAGAGCAGCTAGATATTTATAAGCCAGGTAATGGAAAAGAAATCTCCCACCTGGGAAAATAGTCTATTACAGGATTAGATGGCTGGAGCGCAGTATCTTTAGGTAAAACAACTTTAGTAGAATATAAATGGATTTAAGCAGGAATGCCAACCTTTGGTGAATTACTTTAATAATAATAATCCTGTTTCTGGCAATGCAGTCTGGACTTAAATAGCAATCCACTTCCTTTAACATGGGATGAAAGTAAAGACAGGATTTAGAGTAGTTGGTGTAAGAGATTAGTTTAAAAGTCAAGTTTGTAGTCTGTTGTCTTTTATGTTTAAAATATTGGATAAACATTTTAAAATCTGAACTGAAGATAAAAGGCTTGCCTCTGTCACAGTTGTACTGTGATTTAAATGATACAGAACATATACCCTTAGAATTTAAGGCAAGTGTTGTGATTCTTATTTAAATATAAAGAGTATTAGACTAGAAATTGGGAAAGTGTGAGTTCTAGTCCTACTGTAGACATGAAAGACAGTTTTGGGCCAATCCCTCTCGCTTCACCTGCCTGTTGTGAGATAAACAGGAGGAGGAACAAATATTAGATAGGTATAAGTTATTTCTAAACATAATAAATGTGGGCCATAAATAAATCTAGTTTTCTTTAGGGTAGCATTCCTTATGGGTAGCATGCGGTACCACCAATGCAAATCTGGCAGAGAGTTGGAAGAGCCCCAGCCACATAGACCCCTGGCCCCCATCTATTTAAGCAGCAGGAACAATGGGAATTAAGTAATTAACCAGGCAAGCTCTCCACAAGAACTCCCTAGCCTTGGGTGGTGAGCCTGGCGACTATATCTTCCCCCATGAAGAGTCTTCTAGATCCTAGTGTCTGCCACAAAGGCCAGCCATGGGCTTTCTTCTAAGTAGGGTTAGAAGGTTTGGGGGAGGGGGGGAGTGTCCTGACTTCCAGTTTGGTCCTGTCTTGAGCTCTTCACTGGTCTAGCCTTGGCTCTCTGTTCCAGATTGCCTCTTCGTATAAACCCCGTCTGTAACCCTAACTTTGTCAACATCCTGCATGGCTTAAGTCAGGGGTGTCAAACCCATCCAGCGCACAGGATGCTTAGATCTAGCCTGAGGGGCTGCCCAAGAAACAGCCCACGGTGCCTCTGCCAGCAAAAATGGAGCTCCAGGAGGGCTGTGCACAGCTCTCCAAGGCCCTGTTTTTGCCGCAATGGCCTCCTGCAGCGCTCTGCCAATGAAATAGAGCTCCGTTTTTGCTGGCAGAGGGTTGCAGGAGGCCATTGCAGCCGAAAACTGATATCAGGAGCCTACTTTCGCTGGCCGAGCTCTCAGGCCACCACGGGTGCCCCCGACACAAGTTACATCAAACTGGCCACACCCACCCTGGCCATGCCCACCTTGGCCCCCCCGAGGTCAAACATAATCCTGATGTGGGCCTCAATGAAATTGAGTTTGACCCCCTGGCTTAAGTGGTCTTGCAACTAACAAGTCTTATGCTGAAGGGGGAAAGTTACCTATTTTTAAAAGAAAACATTTTGCAAAAGGCACAATGCTTCTCCTCATTTCAAGAAAAAAAATAGGGAGTGCTCCTACAGCCAAACTAGCTCTTCCTAAAGGATAAAGGACCAACTTAGGCAAATGAGTAACAGAACATTGTGAAAAGTGACTGGGTAGAATCCCAAACCAGCTGAAATAGTTCAGCCCTTAAGCCCATCCCCACCCAGGGGAAGATATCTAAACACACAAGCTCCAATTTTCTCAGCAGCAACAGAGGGTTCAACCCTTAAGTAAGTTCGCTCACTCCACCCAGGGAATTCTGCTTGGCTGCCCTGCTCACCAACCCCAAATGACCCTGCATCAACTGCAAACACAGGGCTGCTAGTTCAACACCATAGCAACTTTCACTTCAGTCAAAGCCAAACACCAGGTCTTCTGCTTGCTGCCTTCAAGGACACCTCATCGTTTCCTCTTGCCTCCTTCTTGCTGTTTCGCCCCCGGATCAAGTTTCCACTTAGCAACTGTCCTTATTCCACTCAGGGGCTTCATCCCAACCTCCTGAAGTTGTGTTTGTTCATCAGAAGAATGTGAGTATCCACATTCCTCACAGATTTTGACTACTATCTCCAGTAAATACTGCTCTTCATGAATATACTACTATTTCTGACAGTGAGAACAATCTACCCATGGAGCAGAAGTTGCCTTCGGAAATTGTGGGAGCTTCATCGCTGGAGGCTTTCAAAAGAGACTGGAATATCAGAAATAGTGTAGGGTCTCCTGCTTGGGCGGGGGGTTGGACTAGATGACCTACAAGGTATCCTCCAACTCTGTTAATCTAATCTAATCTAATCTAATTTAAAACAGTCATACTATCCTCCCTAAGCTAAACATCAGTACTGGTTGCATCTTCCACTGGCAATGGGGACAAATGAAAACACATCACAGTGATGGATAATTATCTTTTTAAAATTAAAAACAATTATAAAAACTCACAGACCCCTCTTTTAGCAGTTAGCACTTAGCCTTACATACTGCTTTGAAGTGCTTTACAGCCCTCTCTAAGATGTTTACAGAGTCAGCCTCTTGCCCTCAACAATCTGCATTCTCATTTTACCCACCTCGGAAGGATGGAAGGCTGAGTCCACCTTGAGCCTGGGGAGAGTCGAACTGCCAAATTGCAGTCAGCCAGCAGTCAGCAGAAGCAGCCTGCAGTACTCCATTCTAACCACTGTGCCACCGAGGCTCATAACACCTACCCTGATAAAATACTAATTTTTCAATGTACAATTGCTGTTGTCAGATCAGTCCAATGTAGCCCCTTTGAATGCAGCTAAATTTT
The DNA here is from genome assembly GCF_900518735.1 of Pseudonaja textilis. Next base: position 1,327,047 of record NW_020769352.1, read on the forward strand.
GTTAATACTCTCTGCAAAATTAGGCAGACTGTGACTGCACCCCTGACCAGCCAACACTAATCATTAAATATTAACATGCCTTTATTTTATTTTAGTTTTGTTTATTTATTTTTAAGGCTGTAATGCTAGTCTATGACCATAACAGCAATAGTGCTTAGACTTATATACTGCTTTACAGTGCTTTACAGCCCTCTCTAAGTGGTTTACAGAGTCAGCATCTTGCCCGCAACAATCTGGGTCCTCATTTTACCCACCTTGGAAGGATGGAAGGCTGAGTCTACCTTGAGCCTGGTGAGATTCAAACTGCCAAATTGCAGGCAGCCAGCAGGCAACAGAAGTAGCCTGCAGTACTGCACTCTAATCACTGAACCACCGTTACTTAAACCGGTGTTACTTAAAATAATTCATGGGTGAAAGTGAAAGCAAGAGAGAACATTGGTATTGATAAAGGGAGGAGGTTTTTCTGTACTGGAAGTTCTGGGCTTTGATTCCTACAAAATCGTCTTTGAGCATTGTAGGAGATGACAAGGATGAGTATGATGGAAAGGTCAAATGTGTCATCAGTCTTGAGTCCCTTCGCACCCACAAGAGATCTAAATCTTGCCCACTTTGTCTTCCATTGGCTCTTAACTATTGCCAACTCGCTATGACTGTTAATAGTTCAGATTCTTGTAGAGAACTTTAGAGCACAATAAACCTACAGTATATCTATTCATCTGAACTGCGTGGACTTTTGATTTTTTCTGAAGTTGACATGCATGTCATCTAATGCCTACAAGCTGATCAGAACTTATTATTTTTAAAGTGCAGTTAGAGAAGAATGTTCCATTGCAAGGCTTAAAGTTAGATCACAGATGTCTGGCTACGATTTGATTTGAAAGAACAATTTCACCACTCTCAGTTTTGCTCCTTCACCAACACTATTATCATCCCCAACACACTGTTAAAAGTATCATTACTTCAAGCTGCCTAGCAACACTGACAATGCAAAGTGAATTTCAAGCTACTACCACAATGCTAATATAAAAGATCATTCTTTCATTGTGATCTGTTTCCTAAAACGCCTTTATCCAATTTCTCTGGACAGCTGGGTCATAATATTTCAAGTTTATGTATACATACGTAGAGAAAATGCATTAACCAGAAATTTAAAATAGGCTTTGGGGATTTAGTGGGTGATCTTGAGCCAGTTCCTCTTCCACTTCATTCGGAGCTGGTAGACTAGTAGAGGAGGGATTCATCCAACTTACTTTGCTTTAAATTAAATTAATAGTAATAAATCATTGTCAACCAAGCTAACTGTTTACAGCCAAGAGCTGCTATCCAGACGCTGCCATTGTCCGAGACAGAATTTGGGTAACTATTACTGAGTAAAATAATTAGTGTGTGGCATTTTGCCCAGAAAACTCTGGTTGTAGACTTGGGTTCTCAAAAGTTCTATTTTGTTTTGTCCCAGTCCTTCTTTCGTTCACCGCTGTCTATGGGTATCAGATGACTCATCCCCAAACACCCAGTCCAGACATATTTGGATCCATGCCATACTTGTTTCTTTGTCCTTTGGTTTGTCCCGAGTTTACAGAATATCGGGAGCTTTTGAGACAAGCAAAATAGATTGTTCCATAATGTAAGTATTTAAAAAGACCAACCGAGGGCAGGCGAGTTTCTCCAAGCGTTAGAATAGATGATGCCAAAATCTGGGGAAGACTCTAGAATTAATTGGCCAGCTCCCCAAAACACAGGCTGTTTCCTGATTAGCCGTAGGCTTTTGACATTCCTCCATGCACCCCACCCTTTTAATAGACACAAAGTTTTCTGATTCCTTAAAAAATACTTTTCTCTGTGGATCTTCTACAACTGCTTTCAGTACTCACTCCAAGAATTCTTCATGTTCCACAATAACTCAGGAAGCTTAGCACTCATAAGTTTTTGTGCAGCTAGAAGATGCCATAGATACTTTTCAGGAAAGAAAACAAGGTGATCACAGACTCCAGAAGCCATTGCCAGATGTGGCTGGGTTTTCTATAGGCAGCAACCCAAGCTTTCTTGACTGCCCTTCCACCCAATGCTCAATATCATTCTCGTTTTTCCTTCTTCATTCTCTCTAGATCCCCTTAACTTGTAAGATCTATGAAATTGGGTGCCTCTGGATTCTAGAGTAACCTGTTCAATGAATTAAGGAGCAGAACTTCTTGGGATCCGTTCTAAAGAAGATTCTGGGTACTTAGCCAGTAGACAAGGGTTAATAGCCTTGAGTTTACCTTTTAATCAGTAAGAGGCAGCCAAGGGAATGAGGTTCAACAACTGACTACAAATCAGCAGAAGAACTAAAAGAGTTTTCTGTATCAGAAGGTACAAGAGAAAAGCTTTCGTTCACATCACCTTTAATGAAACAGTACATCACAGGGCAACAATTTTTGAACCAGAGTACCTCAAACGGACTAACTTACAAAAGGCATCCAAAATCCAGGACCATGGAATTGAAATTTGGCAATTGTTATAGAAAATTTTATGGCATAAATCTTTTTCATAGAAACATGTTACGGCATAATACAAAATGTCATAAAATATATCCTTTAGCCAACTCCTGATGTTTGACTGTGCTATATAGTTCAACATGGGCTATTTTTTTAAGGCAGGTACATCTCTGAAATTTGTTTCTGAATTTTAACTATTTTCTTTTCCCCAGGGAAGGTTCTGCATTAGAAGCTCTGCCATTGACGAAGATTGAGGAACCTGGAAAGGAAATATCTCTGAAATGATGGCTTGAGGGATTGTGGGTTGTCTAGTAGTTAAATTATAGATACCCTTGCCATAAAATGGCAGCCACCCAGAATTCTTTTGAAAAGAGATTAGGTAATATCATGGAACATACGAGACAATATGCCTGTTGGCCATCTCCATGTTCCAAAGAATATCACTCACAGGAGAACACAAGCAAGAAAGTGCAAATGCTTTTACAACCCAGCTGGCCACTTTGGGACCACAATGCCAGACAGGAGGGGCCTCTGGCCCAATGGAGCCTGATGCTGTGTGTCTACCTTTGCATCACCTGGAAAAAATCTGACTCCTTTCCATGTTATTATTAACTATCTGGGGAATAAGAAATTCCTGCAGCTATAAGGTAAGGCTTGAAAGGATAACAGCAAAGGAGCTGAAAGATAATTACAGGGATCAATTAGGCACTGCTGGAGAAAGCAGTACATTCACCTGATGAAAAGGGGAAAATACATTTTTTTGGACAGTTGAGCAGGAGAAATAAAACAAGAATGAGAAAGACAAAAAGAGAGTGAGTTGCTTCTTTAGCTGCTTGCCTATGAGGATTTGTCAAATTAATGTGTATTACAGGTCCACTCAGATATCCCCGCCTGTATGTCTTGATGGACTTTTTACATCTGAAATGCCTGGAAGGGGTCAAAGATTGTCATCACGGGCTTCTACCTGAAGAAGAGCAACACAGCTGTTGAACTGATCGATTTTGGCATTTGCAGAATTTTGACACAGGGCTAAAGGCAGCTGCCTTGTTTTAAGACAACAGATAATAAGAACAGAAAAGTTGTTGGTGCTTTATATAAATCATTCTTAGAAAAAGTGCTCCCTCTGATAGAACAGATTTCCCTTACCAGAGGGAGTATTTTTCTGGGCAGCCATTTGTCTGAAATGGTATAAGGACTCCTGCTTGGCCAGGGGATTGGACTAGAAGACTTCCTCCAAGGTCCCTTCTAACTCTAATTTTTGTTATCAAGTCCTAATTCACTACTCGCTAAGCCTTCTTCCTTTTTTTTCAAAAAATGGTAAACCTTCAGTTCATGTTCTGCAATCCCGTTTTCCCTTCAAGCAGAACTCCAAAATGGCAACTTGTGTTATTCGATATCATTAAACATCAAATAGAATTTAGAATAGAATAGAGCTGGAAGGGACCTTGGAGGTCTTCTAGTCCAGCCCCCTGCTCAAACAGGAGAATCTATACAGTCTCAGACAAGTGACTGTCCAGTTTCTTCTTAATAACCTCCAGTGATGGAGCACCCACAACTTCTGGGGGCCAGCTGTTCCACCGATTAATTGTCCTCACTATTAGGAAATTTCTCCTTAATTCCAGTTTGCTTCTCTCTTTGATTAGTTTCCAACCACTGTTTCTTGTCCTGCCTTCTGGTGCTTTGGAGAATAATTTGACTGCCCCTCTTCTTTGTGGAAGACCCTCAAAGACTGAAATACTGCTATCATGTCACCCTTAATTCTTCTTTTCCAGTACACTCAATATTACAAATAAGCATTTCCCTTCTTTGCAGATTGGCCTTAATCAACATGAAGAGCCCACTGTAACTACATAGCCAAAAAGGCGTTAAGAGTTGTTAATCTAATCCTACGTAGCTTTTTCTCTGGTAATATCACACTACTAACTAGAGCATACAAAACATTTCCTAGACCAATACTCGAATACAGCTCATCAGTCTGGAACTCACATTACGTATCTGATATTAGCACAGTTGAGAAAGTCCAGAAATATTTCACAAGAAGAGTTCTCCACTCCTCTACTCATTGCAGAATACCTTATACCACCAGACTTGAAATTCTAGACCTAGAAAAGCTAGAACTATGCCTCCTTCGGTCCGATCTAAGTATAGTATATAAAATCATACATTGCAATGTCCTACCTGTCAATGAATACTTCAGCTTCAACCATAACAATACAAGAGCACACAATAGATACAAACTCAAGGTTAACCGCACCAAACTTGATTGCAGGAAATACGACTTCAGCAACAGAGTGGTCAATGTCTGGAATACTCTACCTGACTCTGTGGTTTCTTCCCCAAACCCCAAAAACTTTAACCTTAGACTGTCTACTGTTGATCTCACCCCTTTCCTAAGAGGCCTGTAGGGGGCGTGCATAAGCGCACCAACGTGCTTACCGTCCCTGTCCTATTGTTTCTTTTATTTTTCTTATATGTACCCATTTCATGTATTCATAACTATGTTTATACTTATACCTGTTATCTTATAATCACTTGACAAATAAATAAACTAATGAGTTCTTGTTCCCAAATCTGTATAGATGCCAAAATTGAGGATTAATTCTGAACTGTATCCATAATAGAGTACTTAATAGAATTTGTAGTGCCCTGTAATAAGGACATAGGAAATTTCCAGGAGATTTTTCTATTGTTCTGTAGCTGTCATGATACTTGAAATTACACTATAAAATCCAAATAGAAACTAACTATATCAACAATATTTAGCTAATCATAGGAGCTCATGCCAGCTACAACGAAATAAATTTGTGGCAGATTTCAGAATTGCTGTAAGCTTCACAAAGCAATGCATTTTGAATAAAGGATGAAACCAACAGTGTACAATATGCTGACTAATTAAGGAGATTTCCAATTTCAAAAGCATGTTGGTTCATACAAAGCAATGTGTCAACCCACAGTAAACTGCTTTATTATTTAGTAAGCCAACAGGAGTCAGAATTCTAATTGTAAAACACATTCCAATTCAAGCATGCCTAATTAAGGCAGATAGGAAAAAAGGAGGCCCTGACTGCAAACTGAATTGAATTCCTAATGTGATTTGTTTAAGGAACACTGCATATGGCTTCAGTGGCCTTCTGCTGATTGAGAGGTTCAAGAACTGCAGCCATAATCCCACTTAAAATCAATGGCTAATGCTAAGTAGGTATGTCAAGTTGAGTGGTTTGGACCCCACTAAGAATCCTGAAGAGCTGCCTTTGTTTGGGTTTAATTAAGCAAAAATATTTTGCTTTCCTCCATTAGGAGTTCTAAATCCACCCTGAAAAGGAACCACGAACGGATCAGTACTAAGCCAATTTTAACATACAACTGTACAAGTTACATTACTTCACATTTAAAACTCAATTAGAGTTAATGTCAGTTAAGACCTTTGCTCTAAGCTGTCTTGGATAAAGAATCTTTAGCTACCATAGAGCAATAACCCAATCATGCATTTTTAAAAATGAAAGTGTCTCACAAGTTCAACCAAGAACCAATCCCTGGGTGAGCTAACCCTAACCCTAACCCATTTTGAATTTGCTCCTTTCCCCCCAGAATAGACTAGAATAGAATAGGAATTTTTAGTCCAGCCCCCTGATTAAGCAGATCCTATACCATTGCAGACATTGCAGAGGAAAGTGTTCAGTCTCTTCTTAAAATCCTCCACTGATGAAGCACCTATGATCTCTGAAGGCAAGCTATTGTTTAATTGTCCTCCCTGTGAGGAAGTTTCTCCTTAATTCCAGGTTGCTTCTCTCCTGGATTAGTTTCCATCCATTGTTTCTTGTCCTGCCCCCTGGGACTTCGGAAAATAAATCTGACCCCCTCTATTTTGTGGCAGCCTCTCAAATACTGGAATGCTGCTATCATGTCCTCCCTAGTCCTTCTTTTTTCTAAACTAGCCAAACCCAAATCCTGCAACCATTCTCCACATGTTTTAGTCTCCAGGCCTTTAATCATCTTAGTTGCTCTTCTTTGCACTTTTTCCAAAGTCTAAATACATAGATGGTGGGGAAAACCCAAGACATTACAATAGCAGAGTCAAAGGTTTCAGCGATGACACAAGAATAGGTTTGAAATCAGAGAAAGCAAGCACTGCTTGGGTTCACATATCACGCTAAGTCATAAAGTGGTTGCCTGATCTTGATTTAACAGGTTGTGTGAATTCAACCACTCTAGTTTATAAACAATATTTTATGGCTTAGTATATTGCGTAATCCCACACAGCTGTGGTTTACTCAATAAACTGGGGTTAAGGAAACCACAGCTTAGCATGATGCATGATCTATTCTAGACCACAACTAACAGCCAAACCAAATTAATATGGGACTGTTTAGTGTCCAAACCGTATTTAAAGAAAAAATGTTAAAGCCTTGCGAGAGCCACAGTATTTCAGAGCTGTCATATTTTCATCGATTAAACAGACAGAACTCCCTACGGTGTTTATGAATGAATTCAATTAAAACTAGAGATCTGGATATTGCCAAAATGTGGCTTCCAGGTTTTCCTGACACTTTCTCTGAAGTGAAATTCTGCCAAGTTCAAATCTGATTAGGTACTTAGCTATACAAAGCTTTAGAAATATGTTCTTTCTCCAGATCTACTTAACGTTTGCAATGAATTCATTCTTACAACTCATACGCGGTGCGGGTGGGGGTGGGGGGTTACTTGAAATACCTTAAGAATTTCAGGTTCTCTGACTCCCATCAGATTAACTCAGGATGACCATAGCTGAGAACAGAATTCGTAGTCCAACAAGATCTGAAGTATTGCCAGTTCATCATCTGGAGACAATTACAGGGCTAGTACCATTCCTGCAAGAAATCTCTCGCTGCTTTTTTATAGGATTTGTGAGGAAAGGGAAGGTGGATGGAAAACATGGCAAGAGTTGATTGGAAACCAAGCAACAAAAAGTAGACAAGCCTGAGCTTTTGGCTTCCAAAAAGATGAAGATGTCATTGTCCGAGGGTCTTATAAAACCAGCCCCTTGTCTCCATTTCATAGTTCCTGACTAAATAGAGAAACATGTCTTCTTTAGCAAGATGTAAGTTATAGGTTGCAGATCAAATAGATCAGAGCCACATATCCCAGCCATTAAGCCCTAATGCATATTTGTCAATAATTAATTGTACACTCAGCATATTATTTGGCTAAACTGTTTATAAAAATCTATGCTCAATGCTTAGAGAGTAGTGCATCACCAAACTTTTGTTTAGTTTTCAAAACCTACCTAAACACTATCTTAGTCTCACATTTCCAAAAGAAAAATAAACTCCTTTATTATCATCTCTTTCTTCCACTCAAGTTGTTTTTAAGGTATTGTGTTCAGTAGATTTTGTCTTTTATTTATAGGGCTGAAATGTAACTGGAGATTGAAACCTCTCTCTCTCTCTCTCTCTCTCTCTCTCTCCCTCTCTCTCTCTCTCTTTTTTTTTTTTTTTTTAAAGGAGCAAGAATAATAGCAACTTTACGGAACGTATGTACAACTATTAGGGTTTCCCCAGAAAGAGTAACAATAGAAAAACTAACTCAAAAAGAAAATCGGTCTGAGAAAATTCAGAACATTTTCTTTTTTGATATTTAAGAGCAAGAGGGTAAGAGCAGTCTCCCATTCTGGATTAATTTGCAGAGGAGAATGTCAGGTGTAAGTAAACTCTCTGGACAGATGAGAGAGTTGGAGATTTTCTTGACTTGTTTAGAAACAGTTGATCATGGTTTATCAGCATTTCAAGCCACACTTTGCAACATTTCTCCCCTGCGTCCTTCTGCTTCAAATCAGAAGAATGTGCTATTTGTCTACCTGGGCCAAACCTTGCCCTTGATGTAGTGACATTACTCCTTTCTTGTTTTTTAAAATTAATTTTTATTAATTATGTTTCTTAGTGCTTAATATACATCGTGTTGCCTGGGTATTTAATTTGCTTAACAATACATATTACATTCTTAATCTCCACTTCTTTTTTCCAACCACTGGTAAAATAGATTCCATGTTTGTTAATATTCTGTTTCATTTTTAATGTCCGTCTGATGTATCGTGACTTTTCCCCATTCGCTAAAACGGGGGTAGGTGTGGTCAGTGTGTGTCACATCCGGTCCACGAGTTTCACAGCTCTGCTATATCCCATCCCAGATGAAGGCTTGTTCAATCTCTCCTTGAAAACTTCCAGTGATAGACCCACAACATCTGCAGACAAACCCTTCGACTAATTGTTCTCACAGTCAGGAAATTTCTCCTTAGTTCTAGGTTGCATCTACTCTTTAATGCTCCTCCACCAGTTACCGTTACTATAGAGAAAAGTGGATGGGGGGAGCTTGGTTGGGCCATTCCAAACAGCAACACATATTTTCTTTTCATTCTGGCATGTTCTCCACAATGCTTAAAATACCTGACTCAAATCATGCTTGCTATACACAGGATATGTGCTATAAATAACAAGTGACTTCATAAAAATATACATACGATTTCTCGCAGGAAAGAGCATTCAATGGTTTCCAAACCAGCATTTTTTAAAAAACAGTAAGAATAATTCATTCCCTATACATAATGCAATGTACTGGCCAATCTCAGAGAGAGAGGGGGGGGGAAGGGAGGGAGGGAAGAGAGAGAGAAAAAGAGAGAGAGAAAGAGAGAGAGAGAAAGAAGAAGAGGAGGAGGAGGAAAGGGAGGAGGAGGAAGGGGAGAGAGATAGAAGAGGAGGAGGAGGAGGAGGAAAGAGAGAGAGAGAAAGAGAAGGAGGAGGAAGAGGAGGAGGAGGAGGAAGGAAGGAAGGAAGGAAGGAAGGAAGGAAGGAAGGAAGGAAGGAAGAAAGAAAGAAAGAAAGAAAGAAAGAAAGAAAGAAAGAAAGAAAG
>NW_020769352.1:1339416-1370222 GCF_900518735.1 Pseudonaja textilis
TGCCAACATCCTTTTGGATCCTGAGCAGACGTGGGTATTCAGCAGGTTCTGATGAGTTCTGGAGAACCGCTAGTGGAAATTTTGAGTCGTTTGGAGAACCGGCCAATCCCACCTCTGACTGGCCCCGCCAACCCCATCTCTTCTCTGCCTCCCATTGAGTCCCAGCTGATTGGCTGGGCCTCCTTTGGTTGCCCTGCACAGGAGAACGGAGCTGGAAAGCAGGTTAGTGGGGTGGGGAGGGAATGGAGATTTTACAGTATCCTTCCCCTGCCAGGCCCACCAAGCCATGCCCACAGAACCAGTGGTAAAAAAAAAAAAAAAAAAGAATCCCACCAGTGATCCTGAGCAGTTTCTTTTGGTTAAAGGCTGTTCTTGGCTTTTCCCTTGCACCCTGAGTTTCCCTTGAAGCCTGAGCTCTAGACTGGAGAATGCTGTCTTCAGATCCAATTCCCAATGCAAATGACTGCAGAACCACAGGAGCTATAACTTCCCAAACACAGATTGAGTTAAAAAAAATGGAACCAATTAAATTGATTCCTCCCACAAATGAAATTGGCTTCTGTCTATCACTCTGTCAACCCTGAAGTGAGCCTGGCTGACGGGTTGCCACAGGCTGAAGGCTTGGAGGCTTCAGGGTTGCCACACAGCAGTGGGAGGAGGGGAAATAGTTAGATGGGGTTTTGTAGCCAAAACAATAAAGTTGTCCTGTGGGAACCAAGGACATGACTGGCCAGAAGAGGAGCCAGTAACCTAGCAACCGGCCCGCACCTGGATTGGAGATCATTACAGTGACTTGGGGGGAGGGGGAACTTTTACTTTGAATTAGGTGAAAGCCACAGGAAACCTCAGAGTCGGCTTTTACCAGTTTGTGCCAATATGATGTATCTTGAGTCCCTCGGAGTTTGTTTTCTATGGGCACATTGCTTGGAACGCTGACACACTGTTTATACATTGAGTTTTTATTTTTGTAATCTGCCCAATCACTGAGAGTGAGTGGGCGGCCATATAAATTTTCTTAAATTTAAAAAAAAATTGCACTACGTGGACAGGTTCTCATATACATGAGGACTTTTGGGAATCTCCCGTTAAGAACTGCAGAGAGTAAAATATCGTGCCTGGCTCTGAGAAAGACACTTTGCTTTCCAGGGGAGGCTAAAATAATTAAATATCTGCCCAGAACCCATCTGGAAATAAGTTGAGCAAGCTGTAATGTGGGCTGGAACATGGCTGACCTCGCTCTGGAATTCCATATCGAAGACAAGTTTCTCTGATGATTCTTCCAGCCTAAGTGTATTTCAAAAAAAGGATTGTTCAAGTGACAAGCCATCCCAGATACATTTTCCCAGAATTGCTTGTTGCCATGAAGATCGGAATTGGTCTGTCAGGAAGAATCTCAGAGTCAAGGCATGAATGAACCACCATGCAATTCTAAGCATGTAAATATGGTACTAGAAGAGGATTACTGACTTCTTGGCACATTTTGATATTATTGTGGCCATAGTTCCCCAACAAATAAGCCATTTTAGAAGCTGCGGTTCTGTTGCAGGCACCTCGCTTGAACAAGAGGGACCTCTAAGCTTTCTGTCCTTTGCCTTAATTTTAATGTTTTAGCTTTTAATGCCCAAACGTTGTGATGTTTTAATCCTGTAATTGTTTTGTTCTGTTATTTATGGTAGTGTAAGATGGAGTGGTGCGGTGGCCTAGAGGTGGAGCTCTCACTGCACAGTCAGGAGGCTGTGAGTTCGATCCTAGGTAGAGAGCAGATATTTCTCTCTCTGGGCACACTGAGAATAGATCTGCTGAACAAAACTCTGGACTGGCAACAGGAAGGGCATCCGGCCATTGAAACACTCTGCTAGCTCCATTCAGTTGCCCAAACTCCACCCCGCAAGGGATTACGGGGTCATTAAAAAAGATGATTTATGATAGCGTAAGGCGCCCTCGTAGGAGAAGAGGAGCCTGGGGGTGGAGAGTCAAGAGAGGAATCAGCCTAGTATCATTACATTCCCACAAACAGTCTAAATCCAATCTCTCTTGAATTCCATTGACTCTCACCTAGTTACAATTTAGGGCTGCTACACTAGTTGTCTAGATCTTTGTGTATAGGCATGAGCAATAAATCAGCTTAACTGGAATGGAACAAATGGAATGGAATGGGTTCTGATTCTCCATGCCTGGCAGGCTCAGAGTCATTTGACAGAGAAATGGATGGCATTCAAATTACATCAATAAATAAATAAAATACCTACAGCTTCCAAAACAATTTTTTGATGAGCCAACCACAGTGGAAACCCAACGATGCTGCCTGCAATTGCAAATATCTGCTTTTGCAGCTGTACATCACATCAAGAACCAATGAAGCAGCCCTTCGGCCACAGAAAACCAGGACTCTGTGAGAACAGAACTCATTTCCATGTCATTAAGATAAGGCCTAGAACTAAGTTCAGAAGCGGTTTCCATGTGGAAACAAAAGTACTGATGTTCTTTTCTTTAATCAAGGTAGTCAGTTTTGCCATTTCAGCCAACTCCATCAACTTCTGCAACCATTCTTCCATAGAAGGAATCGATGTGTCCTTTCCATTTTTGCTCATACAAAAGTCTTGCTGCTGTCCCCATGTATAATAACAAAAGTTCCAATTTTTTTCTCCAGTTCTTTTTCCATTAAACCCAAGAGGAAAAGCTCTAGGTTTATTTTTATCTCCATTTTCAGGATTTTCTGTATTAAGATATGTGTCATAGTCAATTTTTTTGCCTTTATCACATGTCCACCACAGATGGTAAAAAGTCCTTCCTTTGTTTTTACACTTCCAACATACATTTGACGTACCTTTATACATCTTAGATAACTTCGTGCTTGACGTGGAAAAGAATGAAACTTTGATTTTGGGTTTTGCAGATTAGATCAGTGAAAACGAATCTTTTCGGCACGGAGTGCCCAAACCAGAACACGTGTGCATGCATGTAGATGTGTGCATGCTGAAGTGCCAGAAAACCAAAGACCATCTGGCTGGTGCATGAATGCTTGTTGTTTGACCATTTTGGCCATTTTCAGGCCGTTTTGGGGGCCTTTTCAGGTCATTTTCCAGGTGGTTTTAAGGCTATTTTCCAGGCCAAAAACAGCCTGAAAACTCTCCAGAAACGCCTGAAAAACATCCTGAAAATGGTCTGAAAAATGGCCTGTTCTTTGGCTGATTTTCAGGCCATTTTCTGGCACTCTGGCACCTGCGAAGACCAGGCCAGCGCACCAGAAAGAGCAGCTGGCAATGGCATCCATGCCCACAGAGGGGGCTCTGCATGCCATAGATTCACCATCATGGGATTAGATCAATAGATTTTTATAGAAATGACTTGTTCACACTATTATGGAAAAGCAAAAAGCTGTGATTTGAGATTAATGCCTTATTTTCAGGGGTGGGATTCAAATTTTTTAACAACCGGTTCTGTGGGTGTGGCTTAGGTAGAGGGCGTGGCTTGGTGGTCATGTGACTGGGTGAAAACGGCTTGGTGGTCATGTTTTTGGCTGGGTGTGGCCAACTCAATATCGCTCACATCGAGGCACGCATCTCCTTGCCTGGCTTCTTGTGACTGTGGGGATGCTGTAAGTGTGAAAAATGGTCAAAAGTCACTTTTTCCAGTGCCATTGTAACTTTGAATGGTCACTCCACACAAGCAAAGTACCAGCAAAGGAGGGAAAAAAACTCCAGAGAAGTTCCTGAGACAGGAAGTCTAGTCCTGCCAAGAATGTAATAAGAGTTAATGGAGAGGCAGTTTCTGTAAGCAACACCAGAATGTTTCCTTCCTGCCTTCCTTACAGGATTAGGCCAGTAATTTCTTCTAACAACCGGTTCTCCCAACTGCTTAGAATATTAACAACCGGTTCTAGCGAATAGGTGCAATCCGGTAGAATCCCACCCCTGCTTATTTTACTGCGGGAGAGAGAGTCGGGAATTAATGCTGCTTTTTCTTTTTCTTTCCCTATCCTTCCTCACTTTCCTCCACCATTTCCCCTTCCCCCTTGCTGCCCTCTTATTTGATTTTGCAGTTTGTATTTTTACAACACCTTTGTACTTAATTTAAAAAATGTGATATGAAAAAAGTCCTAGAACTGGAAAGAACCGACCATGCAGCCAGATTGCTACCCCCTTATCAGCACGATGGTTTAGTTTTTCCACAGGCTAAACAGCTGCCCCTGGGTGCTAACATTTGATCCGCTGCTTCTTAAGGCTGATCCTTTTACAGCAGAAAAAAGCAACACCACTTTCAAGCAATCTAAGGAGGTAGCGTTTTATCAGGTGGTCACTCGAAAAGTAATGCATCGGAAAGTGTTCCTTGAGAGGCGAAGGGACCCACTTCTTTCAAAGAGCCTGGCTGCGGTTCGATTTATTTTTATCCCCAAGTTTCTGTCTGGTTGGAAAGGCAAAGTAGCAAAGAGAATTCAACCCTCTGGCGATCGTCCTGTAAACGAAGTGGTTCCAACAGAAGCGGAAGAATTAAAAATAGAATATGAAAGAGCCAATTAAGAAGCTGGCCCATGGTTAGATTTATGGTTTTTATATCTTAAACTAGCATGGCTGACTGGGGAATTCTGGGAGTTGAAGTCCACCCATCTTAAAGTTGCTGAGGTTGAACAACACTGAAGCTGAAACGAGAGCTCTTGAAGATTTTCTTCTTCCTTTGCAAGTACAAAGCAAGCTAAACACTAGTTCGATGTTGGCATCCTCTTGTCTTCCTCAAATAAGAAAATCTTTCCTTGCAGACAAAAATCCCATTAGCATTTGAAAGAGCTCCGAGCACACATATATCTGGTATATGTTGTTAATGTCTCTTGTGGTTAGCCGGCAGCAGGTGTGGACGGCTGAGGAGAGCGAGGACCCAGATGAGGGGCCAGGACCATTAGGGAGTGGACTGCTGCCTTCAGAGATTGTGGGGGCTGGCAGCAATGATGAGGAGGTTTCCAAGGAGGCTGTGCTAAGTGCGCGTGAGCGCAGGATTGCTTGGAGAAAAGAGCAGTTACAACAGCACGGGCAACTACAACAGCACGGGGAGTAAGGCTGCAAGGTAATGGCCCCTCCTTCAAGAAGATAAAAGCCCGATGTGAAAATAACCTTCTTTGCAGAAGGCAAAGACGTTTTGAAACTCCAGCCTCATAGACATTCCAGTATCCTGAGTTTGTATGTGAAGATTTTTGTATTGCAAATTATTTCTTGTCTGTTATCTTTTGGCAAGACTCGCACAGTTTGGCAAGGCTTGTGCTTATCACAGCTAATTATTTTGCAGAAGCATTAAAAGGTTTCTGTTCTCTTTGGATTGTGTTCGATTTGTTGGAAAAGGGCGTGGGTCAGAACAATGTCAGAAGCCTGGCACTCTGACAAATCAACCATCAATAGACACATCGATATTAACAACATTTATAGACTATGCAAAAGAGACAATCACCCAGCCCAAAAGGGAACAAACAGACTCCAGCACCAGTAATCAGCACCCAGATCAGCAAAGAATAGAATAACAGAGTTGGAAGGGACCTTAGAGGTCTTCTAGTCCAACCCCCTGCTTAGGCAGGAAACCCTACATAAGTTTTATAGCATAGATGAACTCCACGGTCAACTTCAGGCCAACAATCAAGTAAGCAATATCCCCAGTCAAGAAATGCCAGAGCCATCAGTATACAGTCCAACCAAAGAATCTCTGACCGCTTCTACCCACCCAGACAGCCAGGCAAGACACCAGAATATAAACTGACAGCAAACAGCACTCCTTACTAGCACTGATGATGTTACCTAGTTGGGTAATGAAATGTCTGCAAGGAAATAACCAAGCTCAGAGAACACCAAGGACCCCATGATCCTCTTCCTCCTCCACTCCACAAACTCCACTTCCTTCTAGCACGGATGATGTTACCTGATTAAGGTAATGAAACATATGCAAGAAAACAACCAAACTCTCAGAGCATCAGGGACCCCTCATTTCAACCCTGAGCTACAAATATTCTCCTTTCTTGATACCTATATCTTCAATGCAATTACAGTCTGCAGCAACTAAATAACGGGCTCTATGAAAATAAATATTCCCATACCTGCCAACATTTTGCTGTCGTAATTATAAAGCAGAGGCACCCACATACTATGATTTGTCCTGATTTGGAAGGAGAAGTAAAAGAAAAAAGAAAATAGCAGCAGTCCTATTATTCTTCCTGCACCCGCTTCTTTTTATAAATTCAAGAGTTCAATCTCCAACCTCAATTTTGACCCCAAAGATGTTAAGTTGACAGAACGAAAATGGGAAACGAAAACAAGCCTTCAGGGGAGAAAAGCCTTCTTCATAATTTCCTTTGGTTAAAGGTAACGTATTAGGTTTAAGTCCGTATAAAATATCAAATGCACTTTATATACAGAGGATCTATTCATGGCACTTTGTATAGGCAAAGTATGCTATTAAACGCTTAATTCTAATAAAGCTTAAGTTTCAGTTCTAACGATAAAGCTTGCATTAAGTGAGCTAAGGTTGAAATGCAACTCTGGAACTAACTTGCATAATAAAGACTATAAAATCTTTAAGTAGTCAAAAATGGTTATATTAATTGGACACCCGGGATGCAAAATTAGGGAACTGGATTTTTGCTACTGCAGCTGAAAGCTTCCAGCCAGGAGAGAGAGGAGGAGGAAGAGGAGGGAGGCAGAGAAAATTCACAGTAGCAAAGTCATATTAAATCCCCTTTCCTTCAATTTCCCTTCATTATGCAGTATTCTTGTGTGTGAAGAATTTAAGGGAAATTCATACAAGCGAATTAAGCCATTTTATAACAACAGTCCATCTATTTGTTCAGCCTTGGCACTAGCTCACCAGCTGTAAGTTAGATCCTTTCTCCAGCTGAGGGCCTAGGTCCACATTGAACAAAACCTTTTGCTGAAAACGTGGTTGTTATGTCCCTGGAACTGAAAGAAGTTCCCACCCAGGTCCGTTCGCGCTGTGGGGGCGGTTGCCCCCTCTCATTGGCTGGTTCTCCCCAGCAGCCGGCTATAAAAGCAGGCTGCGGGGTCCAACCAGTCGCTGATCGCTGCGAGCCAGTTCCAGGCTTGGCTAGCACGTTCAGTCCTTTATTACTCTAATAAAGTATTGTTGCATCCATGCCCTGGTTCAGCCTCTCATTTTCCGAACTTAACACTGGCGACGAGGGTGGGATGGCGACCAGAGGCAAAATGCAACCGCTGAATCACTAGCCGCTGATCCACAGCCAGAGAGAGGTCAGCAGGCAACGAGAGTGAACGCTGATCCGCAGCCAGAGAGAGCGGTCAGCACGCAACGAGAGCGAACGCTGATCCGCAGCCAGAGAAAGCGGTCAGCAGGCAACGAGAGCGAACGCTGGTCCGCAGCCAGAGAGAGCGGCCAGCAAGCAGTGAGAGTGAGAAGCGTCTGTAGCCGCTAGTTAGCCAGCTACAGGGAAAGTGTAGCGCTGCGAGCCGCAGCCGCTCGTTTCCTTAGGCGCGAAATTCAAATGGCTGTCATTTGAATTTCCGCCCGAGAATACAGCGCGGTGCTGTATTGCGAAGTCACTGACGCCCACGCAGGCGCGAATTTCAAAACGCTGCCAACGGCCGTTGCAGCCTACCTCGTGTTAATCCAGAGAGAGGGGGAGAGTTGTGAAAACCTCTCCCAGAGCTGAAGTCACTTGCCTTCCAGAGGCACAAAAACCTTCCTGCTGCTGCCTCAGAGAGATTTTCTCAACAGATTCTCATCATGAACTCCAACCCAGTTTTCCCAGTGTTCAAGCCGGATGAGGAGAAGTGGGAGTCATACAAGAATCGTTTTAACCACTACATCGACGCCATAGGGCTGGCTGATGCAGGGGAGCACCAGAAAAAATCATATTTCCTGATCTACTGTGGCGCCATCGTCTTTGATACTGCCACAGCACTCGTGGCTCCACGTGAGTTAAAAAACGTTCCCTGGACAGAACTGTTAGAAATCCTTACTAACCACTATTCTCCTAGACCCTCACAGATTGCCAGGCGGTTCACCTTCCGAATGAGGAAGCAATCAGACAAAGAGACCATCAACCAGTACGTGGCTGCCCTCAGAACAGCAGCACTCCATTGTGGGTTTGGAACCTACCTGGAGGACATGCTCCTCGACCAGCTAGTCTGCGGGGTCAAGGATCTTCACCTCCAAAGGCGCCTACTCACCAAGAAGGACCTCAACCTCGCTCAAGCCGTCGAGGAAGCCCTGGCAGCGGAGCTGGCAGCACACTCAGCCACCGAGATCCAAGGTCCTGTCTCCAAACAAATTGCAGTTTCCGTCCACTCTGAAGAGGTAGTCATCGAGGAGGACCCCAGTGATGCGGCCGACATCCACCGCCTAGCCCACACCAGGCACCCACAGGTAGGAGCCAAGCAAGAAAGCGTCAGTCCATCCAAGCACATCACTCTGTGCCTATCCTGTGGTGGATCTCACCTGAGGACCACCTGCAAATTCAAGGGAGCCACCTGCAACAATTGTCACAAAAAAGGGCACATCGCCAGAGTCTGTCAAGCCACTCACAACTCGGCACAACGGGTCCCTTCCTTTTCACATTCCGGACCCCAAAGGCAAGTATTGAACTGTCGCACCCACCACCACGCTAAGCACGCTTGCCATACCATTAGTAAAATCTCTCTCTCCGTTTTATTAGAAGGTAAACCTTGCCACATGGAGGTTGACACGGGGTCAGCGCTCTCAATTATCTCTTGGAGCACCCTCAAGAAGCTACAGCCCAGTCTATCCAGAAACCGGCTCCAGAAGTGCCAGCTTAGCCTGAAAGACTACCAGGGGAAGACCATTCCTATAATCGGCAGAGGCAAGTTTCTTGTTAATTTTAAAACTTTTAAAGGCCACCTACCTCTAGTGGTAGTCAGCGGCAACCTCCCTACACTTTTGGGACTTGATTGGTTCCCCCACCTCGGCCTGGGGTTAACAGGAGTCCATGCGGTCTCAACCTCTGACACTGACTCCCTATTCGCTGACTACTCAGACGTATTCAGCAATGAGCTGGGGTGTTATAACAGTACCCCTATCTCATTCTCAGTCGACCCCCAAGCAGTCCCAATCCGGTTGAAACCTCGTAGAGTTCCATTCGCAATTCGGCCTAAATTAGATGCGGAACTGGATAAATTATTAAAACAAGGGGTCATTGAGCCAACAGATTTCGCCAAATGGGAGACGCCCATTGTCACACCCCTCAAAAAAGACGGTAGCCTGAGAATTTGCTCGGACTATAAAACCACAATTAATAAGTTTTTACAAGTTAGTGCTTACCCAGTGCCCGTCATTCAGCATTTATTACACACTTTTGAACCTGGCAGCATTTTTGCCAAATTGGACATGTCTCAAGCGTATCAACAGTTCCCTGTTGACAACCAAACAGCGGAACTCCAGACCATTGTCACACACAGGGGTGCTTTCCGGTGCAAGTGTCTCCAATTTGGCGTAAGTGTTGCCCCGGGCATTTTTCAATCCCTCATGGAGCGGATTTTGCAGGGCCTCCCTGGAGTAGTACCCTACTTCGACGACATCTTAGTCTCGGCCAGGGACAGACCCCAACTCTTCCAGAGAGTTCGAGCAGTGTTAGAGAGGTTCAGACAGCATGGCCTCAAATTAAAAAAAGAAAAATGTGCCATTGCCACTAGACAGGTGGACTTTCTGGGTTATAAAATTGACGCCTCAGGCATTCACCCCCTGGAGTCCAAGGTTAAGGCAATTCACGAGGCACCCACTCCAACCTCCAAAGCGGAACTGCAGGCCTTCTTGGGGCTATTGAATTTTTACGCATCTTTCCTGCCCCATAAAGCATCTGTGGCGGAACCCCTGCACAGACTTTTGGATAAAAAATCGCCTTGGCATTGGGGACACAAGGAAGACTCCGCTTTTCGCGCAGTCAAATCACTACTCACGTCGGAGGCGGTTCTTATCCAGTTTGACCCCAACCTCCCATTAGTGCTAGCAGCGGACGCATCCCCTTTTGGAATTGGGGCAGTGTTAAGCCACAGGCTTCCCAATGGCTCCGAGGCACCCATCGCTTTTTTTTCCAGGACGCTCTCTGCAACAGAGCGCAATTATAGCCAAATCGACAAGGAAGCTTTAGCAGCTGTCGCAGCAGTGAAGAAATTTCATGAATTTCTTTTTGGCCACTTCTTCGAGCTGGTCACGGATCATAAGCCTCTCCTGGGTCTACTAGCAGGTGACAAACAGACCCCTCAAGTCCTGTCTCCTAGAATGACGAGGTGGACTCTTTTCCTAGCAGCATACTCGTATAGACTCATACACCGTCCAGGTAAAACATTGTCCCACGCAGACGCCCTCAGCCGCTGCCCCCTGCCTGCTCCTGCTGAGGATCCGGCCCCGGTCCATGCTATCTTTGAGGTCACCCAACTGGACCTCCCCATCACTGCCCTTGACATTGCCGCCAAATCCAAGGCAGACACAACGATCGCCCAGGTACTGGACTGGGTGAGGAGGGGGTGGCCGGGCAGCGATGTTGAAACCAAATTCACGCCTTTTAAGACCCGCCTACAGGAGTTATCCAGTTTGCAGGGCTGTTTGCTGTGGGGCACACGAGTGGTCATCCCGACCTCACTGCGTACATGAGTTTTGGAGGCATTGCATGAGGGCCACCCTGGCATCGTCAGGATGAAGGCATTAGCACGCAGCTACGTATGGTGGCCTGGCCTCGACGAGGACATCATCAGATGGGTAAGCTCCTGCCATCCCTGCCAGGAATCCCGTCCATCCCCTCCAATTGCCACCCCCACTAAGTGGGAAAGCGCCAGCGCATCTTGGTCCAGGATTCACATCGACCTAGCGGGTCCGATCCACGGCAAAATGTTCCTGGTGGTCGTGGACTCTTACTCTAAATGGATTGACGTGGCGCAACTATCCACGACCACCACGCAAGCGGTTACCAAGGTATTGACTCGCCTGTTCATAACACACGGGCTACCAGACTCTATAGTTTCCGACAATGGCCCCCAGTTCGCATCAGTCGAGTTCAGTCGCTTCGCTGCCAATCTGGGCATCCGCCACATCTTCACGGCTCCCTTTCATCCGGCCAGCAACGGATTGGCAGAAAGAGCCGTTAGGACCACTAAAGAAGCTCTAGCTAGGTTCAGCAAGGAAGACTGGCACCACAGACTCTCCCGTTTCTTGCTGAGCCAGCACTCAACCCCGTGCACAGTCACTAATAAGTCCCCGGCTGAACTCCTGATGGGTAGACGCCTGCGGACTGTATTGGACAGGCTTCACCCACATTACTGCCCTGACTCTCCCCTCGCTTCCACATCGGAGGTTAGGCATTTTGTCTTGCAGGAAACCATGTTCTCGAGGAACTTCGCTGGAGACCCCTTGTGGATCCCGGGCGAGATCGTGGCCATCACCGGACCCAGGTCATATCGAGTCAGACTGGAGGATGGCCGAATCTGGAGAAGGCACCTGGATCAGCTGCGGAGGCGCCAAGGCACTCTCGTCAGCAGTGACTCATGGCTGCAGACCAGTGCGAGGCTACAGCATCCACCCCACAGCAGCACCTATTCCGGTGACATGTTTACACCTGCGGCCGAGCCGGAAAGTCCGAACTCGAACCGTGACCACCAGACGGTTGACCAGTCCAGACCAGTCAACGGGAGCACATCCCCAGTGACCAGCCCTGCGAGTCCCGAACCAGCACTGACCGAGGAACACGTTCGTGACACCCCACCGGTCTGACCTTCCTCTGCAGACTCTGAACTACCAGACAATTCACCAGAGTTGCGCCGTTCTGGGCGCCAACATAAGCCTCCCACGTACCTCAAGGACTATGCGTGTTCGCATCTGGGGGGAAGGGGTGTTATGTCCCTGGAACTGAAAGAAGTTCCCACCCAGGTCCGTTCGCGCTGCGGGGGCGGTTGCCCCCTCTCATTGGCTGGTTCTCCCCAGCAGCCGGCTATAAAAGCAGGCTGCGGGGTCCAACCAGTCGCTGATCGCTGCGAGCCAGTTCCAGGCTTGGCTAGCACGTTCAGTCCTTTATTACTCTAATAAAGTATTGTTGCATCCATGCCCTGGTTCAGCCTCTCATTTTCCGAACTTAACAGTGGTTATATAAATAAATGTTTGTATCATGTAGGCATGGACATTGTTGTAATTATCAGAAAGCACCCAGAAAAGGTTTCAAAGAAAACTTGCTGAGATTCATGCAGGCAATTGCCAGGAGTCAAAAACTGACTTGAAGGTAATATATTGTACATTGATCAAATAAAATTAGTCTGCATCAGTCAGGAGTGAACACTAGCACTATAATTATACCAGGCTAGCATTGAAGCATCTTCTTCTCTATGAAGAGCCCTGGTGGCGCCGTGGTTTTAGAATGCAGTATTGCAGGCTAATTCTGCTGCCTGCCACCAGTTTGATCCTGACTTTTTTCAGTGCCGGCATAACTTTGAACAGTCACTAAATGAACTGTTGTAGCACTAGCACTTAGACTTGTATACCACTTTATAGTGCTTTACAGCCCTTTCTTTACAGAGCCAGCATATTTTTCCCCCAACAATCTGGGTCCTCATTTTACCCACCTGAGAAGGAAAGCGTAATGACCCAGGGTGGGATGCAAAAACAACAAAGTCACAAAAACAGGTGAAGTCCCTTTAATTCCTTCAACTTGGCTTCAAAGGTCCAAATATCATTGACTGGAGAAAAAACTCCCCCACAAACAGTTGCGAAAAGGAAGAAATTCCGTTCAAACTCAAAATACATATAAATTATAAATAGAAAAAAAAACAACACAAACCACACTGAAGCAATTAATGAGACAAGGCAGGATAAGGCCTTGAAGACATCCACAGATATCAAAATACACACACTGGGAAGGATGCCAGAACTCAGATAAGAACTGACAAACCAGAAACATTTTCACGCTTTGCTTCCAGCACTGGGCCTTGCACAGTTTGTCCTTTTAAACAGTCCCCACAGCTGCAGCCCATGAAGGGATCAGGACCCTATCCTCCCCCCATAGACCATGCCATTCACGTTTCTCCCTTATCCGCTTCTCCCTGTGTGCTCTAGGATGAAGAGGGGATGGGCTTGGGTCTTCCTCTGAATGCCCAGCCGGCCTGTGCCCTTCCCCAGTTTCCTCCACAACCTCCGGAGCCACATTCCCACTCCCTGTCAGCTGTTCCTCCTCTCCCTCAGAGTCAGATTCTAACAGGGGCATGACAGAAAGAAGACTGAGTCCACCATGAGCAAGTCAGAATTGCAGAAAGAGTTGCAGAATTGCAGAATTGCAGAATTGAGACTGCCAAATTGCAGGCAGCCGGCAGTCAGCAGAAGTAGCCTGCAGAGCTGCATTCTAACCACTGCACCACCGTGGCTCAGTTGTAAGTTGAGGACTACCTGTATATAAGTCTAAGTGCTATTGCTATTGCTATGGTATCACAACATGTGTTTAAAACACTTGTAAGCAAAGGTGGAACTTCAGGTTTTGCTTCTTGCACAAGGATTGCTCGCAGCTTGGCTCCATTGCACATGCTCTTCATCGATCAAAAGCAGAGACCTTAGCATACTGCAGTCCTAAATCATGGTTATATAAAAATCAGAGGCATTTGGCTTCATGGAGAAACAGGCTGGCTGACCAATTTGCCTGTTTTTCCTGTTTCAACAATAGTATTTTTGGCAACGGCAAATATGCTGAGTAGTTTGTTATTACAGCCGAATGGCTAATCACAATCATTCACACGGCATTGCTCAATCAAATGTAATTTGCTCATGCTCTTCATAATACCCTTGGGAGGGTTAGATTATATTCCATTCAGATTTTATTCCACAATGGCCAAGCCCTTCCTGAACTGAATTCATTGTTGAGCCTATCCTGAAAACATTGAACTAATAAAAAGCCAAAGACTTGTTGAATAATTGGTGAATCCCTTTGAAGGTTTTGCTTGCCCGTAAAAGAAGCTAACAAAAACCATAATGTATAGTCAGTTGGCATTTCCATGACCATTATGTCAGCATGCAATACCCTGACTGGACCAATTGCGGTATATAGCCAACAAGTTTTGACTCTTTAAGTACATCCTTCTTCCGTGGTCCTCTCGTTTACCAAAAATGTAGTCTAGTTTAATGAAAAGAAGGATTAGGGGGTGACATGACAGCAGCATTCCAATATTTGAAGGGCTGCCACAAAAAAGGGGGTCAAACTATTCTCCAAAGAACCTGAAAACAGGACAAGAATCAATGGATGGAAACTAATCAAGGAGAGAAGCAACCTAGAATTAAGGAGAAATTTCCTAATATTTACAACAATGAATCAGTGGAATAATTTGCCTCCAGGAGTTGTGGGCGCTCACACTGGAGGTTTTTAAAAAGAGGTTGGATAACCATTTGTCTGATGTGGTGTAGGGTTTCCTGCCTAAGCAAGGGGTTGGACTAGAAGACCTCTAATGACCCTTCCAATTCTGTTATTCTGTTATTTCAAGTATTCACAGCAATTCTTAAATATCTTTCTCATAGCAAAAAAAAAAAAAAACACCACTTTGAAAAAAGAACTCAGTTTCTATCTTAAACAGAGACAGAAAGAGGCAAAAACAATATATGCTGTTATGATAAGTTGTTATGTTTTCCTCTGCACTAGTTCAAGTCTTTGCAGCACCCAATAAAACTGTTATATCCTGAGGACTCAAGGAGTTCTCACTCAGGTCCACTCACTTTGTGTGGGCGTTATTCCCCCATTCCCATTGGTCAGTTCTCCCCAGCAGCCAGCTATAAAAGCAGGCTGCGGGGTCCAACTGGCTGCTGATTGCTGCGAGCCAGTTCCAGGCTTGGCAAGCACGGTCAGCCCTTTATTTGTAAAATAAAGTACTGTTGCACTCATGCTCTGGTTCAGCCTCTCATTGCTCAAATTTAACAAAAACGCTCTTCAGCGACACACAATTTTTTTAAAAAATGACGTGAGCTAATGGAAATCACTTCCAGATTAATTACAAGGTGAAGAAGATGCAACGCAGAGATTGTATCTCCCTGGATCTCCTTCTCAATATTTTCTCCTCCTTGAACAGTGGGACAAGGGAATCACAAACAGAAAAGCTTGCAAAAGCGGGAGCAGTTCTTTGCTCTATTTCTTGCACGTTGCAACAAACAGGAGATAAAACGATTCATGTCAGGTGAAGAGGAAACACAAACTGGCTAGTTGTGGCTGAGATGGGAGGTGAGGGTTCAGCTCCAACAAGCAGAATGAACAAAAATAATAAGAAATTTTGAGCTTGTAGTCGTCGCTAAACAATAAAAACCCCATTTAAATATGAACAGCTATCCCAAAATATTAAAGAAATAGGCCCCGATGCTTTTACGCCTCCATATAATCTCTCCGAAGTTCACTAAGGAGTCAGAAACAGACTTCTAATTCTATTGCTCTACCACTGGAGTTATTAGAAGACATTTCTGATCCCAGAGCCTTATGGATGATGGACTATTAAATGAGTCTCCGCTCTAGTTTTAAATACAGAAAGTCCTTGAGGTCTGGCCACAATCAAGCCCCAAATTCCCTTTACTAAGCAAGATGGCTGCTAAGTGAGTTTTGCCCCATTTTGCGACCTTTCTTTCCAAAGTTGTTAAGTGAATCACTGCTGTTAAGTGAGTAACATGGTTGTTGAGTGAATCTGGATTCCCCATTCACTTGGCTTGTCCGAAGGTCGCAAAAGGGGATCACTTGACTCAGGGACACTGCAACTGTCATAAATATGAGTCAGTTGCCAAGCATTTGAGCCTTGGTGGTGCAGTGGTTAGAGTGCAGTACTGCAGGCTACTTCTGCTGACTGCCGGCTGCCTGCAATTTGGCAGTTCAAATCTCCCCAGGCTCAAGGTTGACTCAGCCTTCCGTCCTTCCAAGGTTGGTAAAATGAGAACCCAGATTGTTGGAGGCAAGAGGCTGACTCTGTAAATTGCTTAGAGAGGGGCTGGAAAGCAGTGGAAAGCAGTGTATAAGTCTAAGTGCTATTGCTAAACGAGCTGTTGTAAGTCAACAATGTACTTACCGAGAGGAGATTTCCAAGCTTACCATTTTACTGCTTAGAGGGGGCTGTAAAGCACAGTGAAGTGATATATAAGTTGAAGTGCTATTGATAAGTGGAAGGGAAGGAAGGGAGGGAGGGAGGAAGGGCCGTGATGGTGCAGTGGTTAGAGTGCAATACTGCAGGCTACTTCTGCTGCCTGCTGGCTGCCTGCAGTTCAAATCTCACCAGTCTCAAGGTTGACTCTGCCTTCCATCCTTCCGAGGTGGATAAAATGAGGACCCAGATTGTTGGGGGCAATAGGCTGACTCTGTAAACCACTTAGAGAGGGCTGGAAAGCCCTGTGAAGTAGTATATAAGTGTAAGTGCTACTGCTATTCTTTTAAATGAAGACATTTCTGCTACAATTTTCCATGAGATTAGGTAAAGAAAAAAAAGATTATATTTTTCTAATCCACGTTTTAAACAAGAGTGAGCTAACCACCAAGTGCTGTATAATTTCACCCATTCCGGACTGTTACATATCTGGATTTGTACACATGACAGAAAGATAAAAAGCTCTGATTAACAAAGAGAATAAACCAACAGGATGTTGGGAAAAACCTTGAAGAGTCACAATGCTAAACAAAATATATTTCTCCCATAATCTAATTGCACTCTCGTTTCCAAGACGATTCCCACCAGAGACGTAAATACATATGCAAACTAACTCGACAGAAGTAGGGGGGAAAGTCATTTATGGCTTCCATTCCATGGCAGGTATTTGCAATACAGTACAAGAACACACACACACACACATACACACACACGTCACACCCTGAAGTATTTCAGCTTTATCTTTTAGTAGTCTGCTGGTTTCCAGCTTAATTTAGATCATTGACAAACTTAATTCATAAGATAATTATCTCTCTTTCTTTCTTTTTCTTTTTCTTTCTATTTCTCTCTTTCTCTTTCTTTTTTTCTGTTTCTGTTTCTCTTTCTTTTTCTTTCTGTTTCTGTTTCTCTTTTTCTTTCTATTATTTCTTCTTTCTTTCTCTGTTTCTCTCTGTTTCTCTCTCTTCCTCCTTCCCAACACAAATGGAAGCACATACAGTCCATTTAGTGATCATTCGAAGTTACAACGGCACTGAAAAAGGGGACTTATGACCGTTTTTCACACTTATGACCCATTGCAACATCTCATTTTGGTCATGTGATGATCATGTGTCATGTGTCAGTTGCTTGGCAACTGACTCCTATTTATGACAGTCGCAGCATCCCAGAGTCACATGATTCCGTTTTGTGACCTTCTGACAAGCAAAGTCCGTAGGGAAGCCAGATTGACGTAACAACCGTGTTACTAACTTTACAACTGCAGTGGTTCACTTAACAACCGTGGCAAGAAAAGTCATAAAAAGGGGATGAGATTCACTTCGCTGCTGTTTTGCTTAACAAAAAAACCCTCTGGCCTCATTTGCAGTCATTAAGACAAAGACTAGGTGTATTCAGAAAGACGTCTGAGAGGAAAACATAGACATAAGCAATCAAAATAATTTAAGGCTTAAGTTTGTAAATTAGAACCAAGAAGAGCCAAGTTGGAGTCATCTCCAATGACAGAAGCTCTGTGATGACCCAAGGTATGGCACAAAGGCAACACAATCAGATAATCAATATGAGTCCCTTTATTATCTCCAACATTGCCCCCAATGTCCTGGTTACCTTCTGGCTGGAGAAAAACTCTCCCATTAACAGCCTTTGGCTGCTGAGAGTCAGGGGAAGGGAATCAGGGCCCTTTCCTCCCTCGTAAGCCATGCAACCCACATTGCTCCCTTCTCCGTTCCCCCCTGCGTGCCCTAGGATGAAGAGGGACTGGGCCTGGATCTTCCTCCAAATTCCTTCTCCCTTGCTCTACCTCTCCCCTGCTCTGCCCAGCCGGACTTTGCCCTTCCCCAGTTTCCTCTACAACCAACGAAGCCACACTCCCACTCCTTGTCATCTGTTCGGCTTCCTCCTCAAATTCAGACTCTGACAGGGGCATGACAGGTTCACTTAGAGACTTACTCTCTCGGTGACTAACTATGGGGTAAGATAAAGAGAAGACTCCTATGTAAGCCAGCTGAGCTCTTGGAAAGGCAGACACAAGCCAAATAAATCAGTTAATCCATTTCCACAACCAATTAATGGCATTAATTGAGGGAACCTTGGTGCTCTCTGAGCTTGGTTGTTTTCCTGAAAATGTTTCATTACCCAGGCTAGGTAACATCACTAGTGGTGTTTCAGTGCTGTGTACTGAGCGCGGGGGGTGTCATTACTTTAAAATACTTCCTAGTGGAAAATGCACAGATCTGGAGGTTTATTTTTGCTGGAAAACAGCTTTGCTTGCAACTCAATAGAAAAACATCAACTGTCCTTCCTCTGGGCTCTGAGTTACTGGAAATGTCTCTCTTGAAATTTTGCTGCTCAGTAGGAATATTTGAGAGACACGGTGGCTCAATGGCTGAGACGCTGAGCTTGTCGATCAGAAAGGTCGGCAGTTTGGCAGTTCGAATCCCTAGCGCTGCATAACAGAGTGAGCTCCCGTTACTTGTCCCAGCTTCTGCCAACCTAGCAGTTTGAAAGCATGTAAAAAAAATGCAAGTAGAAAAATAGGGACCACTTTGGTGGGAAGGTAACAGCGTTCCCCGCACCTTTGGCATTTAGTCATGCCGGAGACATGACCACGGAGATGTCTTCAGACAACGCTGGCTCTTCAGCTTTGTAACGGAGATGAGCCGGAAATGACTAGCATGTATGTGCGAGGGGAACCTTTACTTTTACCTTTAGGAATATTTGTAAACTGGTTTTATTCACTCGTACATTCAAGAAAGCAGAATTATTATTATTTTAAATCAGTAATAATAATCTGCTACAGCAACAGCTGCTCACGTTTCTTAAGAAGTAAAATATTCTTCTAAAATTGCATTCTTGTTATTAATAAGACAAAGACATTGATTTGAAGCATTTAAGTTTCTGCAGCTCAGATTGAGTATTATACGAGCAACCAAATTCTCTATGTGGAAAAAAGAAAAAGAAAAAAAGAAAGAAATGGACCAGACACAGTCTGGAAAAATCTACCTCAGTATTTCCAAATGGGTGTTATTCGCATTAACTTCTCACCTCTTCGCGGACAATTCACAACACAAATGAAATAATGACTTCGAAAACAGGAAGAAAGGAAAGAACCATTAAAAAAAATATTTGGCCTCCAGCTGGTTAGATGTTGAATCAGCCAGATGGAAAGAAAGCCAAAGTTTCTGCAGTATTGAGCCCAAACCGAGTGGTTTGATGAGGTTATGGTTTTTAGGGATCTTGGCTTTATTGTAATGCTATTTTATGATTTCTAGGTTTTATCGGATGGTGTAGTGGATAAAATGCAGTATTGTAGGCTAACTCTGCCCACTGCCAAGAGTTTGATCATAACCAACTCAAGGTTGACTCAGCCTTCCATCCTTCAGAGGTCAGTAAAATGAGGACCCAAATTGTTGGGGGCAATAGGCTTGATTCTGTAAGTAAACCACTCTGAGAGTGCAGCCCATGTCTTTTTTAAAAATATATCTGAAACAGAAAACCTACAGAGTCACGGACCACTATTGGAGATGAACAATTATGCAGATCAGAGTCATGTGAAATTTATACTTCTAAACTATACCATTTCAGCCACTGCTGTTCTTCAGCTGGTAAAAATCTTGCAAAATGATATATGTCGTGACAGCAAAATAAAAACAAACACTTTGTAAGTCATTCTCCTCAATCGGCCAGAATGTTGGTAAAGTTGGTAAAGTTCAGTGCAATAAAATTATGAGGCAATAGAAGTTGCCCATCTTGATGGTAAATACCAACAGTTAACAGTTCGCAACAGTCTTGTAACAACAGCCTTAAGGGCACTTTGAACATTGTTTTACAGTTGGGTTAACTTACATTCCATGCATGCATTTGGAAACATAACTAGCTGGATGTTTTCTAGAAACCATATTTCTCTATAGATCATTTTCCAGGATGGTTGTGTTATTCTTTCTAGCAACACTGAACATAAATCAAATACAGCTTTTCATTTTTTGTTTTGCACTAATAAAGAGTCTCTCTAACCCATCACCTGTATCTAAATCTCCGCTGATATGCACCCTGAACATCATGGAGCTTCATCCACATCCAAAATATGCTTGCATAGCAATCTGTCCTCTCGAAATCAATAGGAATATACGGGAGGCCAAGTTTTAAA
This sequence comes from Pseudonaja textilis, assembly GCF_900518735.1. Next base: position 1,359,655 of record NW_020769352.1, read on the forward strand.
TATTCCTCATAGTTAGCTAGATTGTGAGCCATGTAGAGCGCTGCAGATGGCCACACCCAAAAAGCATCATCATGGATCTACACTTAAGCAACAATGCCTATCTTCTCTTTCCTTGCTAGTCTCTATAACCCTCCCACTCCCAGGTGTCAGGTGTTGTCACAGAAGGAGTGACAACAACCTCTTTCTCACCAGCCTTAGAAGTCCAACTCATGGACGTATTATCAACATCTGTAGAGAATTCTGTAGATATGTTTCTATGGAGATTCTCAGTCATCCAGGTTACGGTTGTCTCAAAGGGGCTTCCATCCAAGAATGGATGAGAAGCAAAATGTCTTCCTCAAGCAAAAAAAACATATAGTCCAGTTGCCTTTTGAAAAAGCCCCTTTGAGACTCCATAGTACAAGAACGAGCACTGTATAATTTTAGAGGGCATTCAATCCAGTAGTTTTCAGACAGTCCCAAAAGGGCTTTTTTCAGGAGGCAACTAAGCCTTCCTTGTTTTGTTTTGTTTTTTGAAGGTGTTTTGCTTCTCATCCAAGAAGCTTCTTCAGCTCTGACAGGATAATGGGGAATGCTATCCTGTCAGAGCTGAAGAAGCTTCTTGGATGAGAAGTGAAACGTCTTCAAAAGAAAAAACTTAGTTTTAGTTGCCTCTTGAAAAAAGCACTTTTGGGACAACCACGATCTGGATGGCGGAGAATCTCTACAGACTTTTACCTTTCAGGCAGAAATCTGGTTGCTGGTTTGGTCAATTCCTTATGTTGACTTCATGGTGTATATTTCAAAATCTGTCATTGCTCAATGTCTTCCACTATTGATATTGGCCTTGCAAATGCCTTAAATAAATAAGCAGTTTTATTGTGGTAACCCATTCCCGCTTTGTTAGTGTTTGAGGAAACTTTAAAGGGGGAAAAAGCCATTCTACAATATAAAAACACATCAGTATGCAATTGCTTCTAAAGCAGGACTGAGCTCTCAGCTTTCTTCTTTACTACCCCGTGTAAATTCTGCCAAAAAAAAGGGAGGAGTAGCAGCTGTTTAGATCACAAGAATATTAATTAGAAAGCTACCATCAGTCATAAAGTAAAAGCAGAGGTTTGTGTAAGCTTTGCGGTTACATTGTCAATGCACAAATATGTCAAAGATAACACTAAATACTTCACAGAAGAGTCTGCCTGACAAATTCATAACTGTCTTTTGGGGGAAACAGGGAGAGGTTCGGTATCTAATCTTCACCCCTTTGCTTCTGTGCCCTTTTGCACAAGACTACACCACTACAAGTCAGTTAAGTTAAAAATGCGATAATTTCTTCTTCATGTTTGCCTGCAAACCAAAACTCTAAGGTACAATAAAGAACTCACAGAGAAGTTTGTGCAATGAATAGTTAAAAGTATCTTATGTGGGAAATTGTAGATTCCTTTTGAAAGAGGAAGGAATTTACAACCCATAATTCCCAGCGTCATTCTTCCATCCTTGCCTTTTGAGACAAGGGCTTCAGGGAGGTCTATATAAGCAACATCGGGGGGTGTGGGGAGTGGAGGTTTTACCCTTAGGCACCAACTGTCTGGAGCCGTGATTCTCAGCTTTGGCAGTGTATAGATGGGTGGGCTTCAACTCCCAGAATTCCTCAGCCAATAGGAAACTCATTCTCAGTGAGCTCTTTGTGGTATTCTAGAACGGGGGTCTCCAACCTTTTGGATCTCAGGGACCACCAAACTCATAATTTTAAATCCCAGGGACCACTAACCAGTTCTGTAGGTGTGGCCTAATTTGTGGGTGTGGCTTGGTGGTCATGTGACTGGGTGGGCATGGCTTGTATGTAAATATTATAAATATTTATATAAATATTGATTTTTTTTAATAAAAAAGAGCAATTTTTACCCAAAACCAGGCAAAGCAGGCAGGGAGATTGAGTTGCTCACAGAATCATTCAGTGATCTATCTATCTGCCATCGGCTACTTGAGTCTGTCACATAAAATTTGCTTGCCGTGAGTCTGCATTGAATAATAGAACTTTCAGTCCTAAGCCGAAGATTTAAAGACTAGCTAGAAAGCAAGAAATCCAACCATTTCCTACTTCCTAGCTAATCTAAATCTCCCAGCACAGCAGAACAGCTGATGGTCAGAAAAAGGAAAAATAGCAACTTAGCAGGCAAGTTTGCCAGGTAAGGAATGAGTGGGTGGGGAGGGTTCCCGTGGGCCATGTGGGTGGCGCAGCCTTGTGTTTCTGCACGGCCTAGATTAATTGCTTTGGGGGGGGTGCTCTGGGGGTGAGATTTCTCTGTGGCCCACCAAAATTTTCTCAGGGCCTACCAGGGGCTGCGGCCCACTGGTTGGCAACCACTGTTCTAGAGTTTTGGTCAATGGGACAAACACAATGGAGAATGGCTAACAGAAATTCTGGGAGTTGAAGTCCACGCATCTTAAAGTTGCCAAAGTTTAAAAACATTGACCTAGAGCAAGGGTCTTCAAACTTGGCAAGTTTAAGAGTTGTGGACTTCAAGTCCCAGAATTCCTGAGCTAACATGACTGGGGAAGGAATTCTGGGAGTTGAAGTCCACAAGTCTTAAAGTTGGAAGACCCGTGACCTACAGGTTTCATTTGTTGACTCTGAAAGATATGGAAGACCTCTCTACGCAACATTGCTCTTCTGATTACCCAAGACAAAAGTTACAATACTTTGTGTGGTGCCTATTCTGAAAACTGTTGCCTGATGTTACCACAGGGTGGATGCTTCTAGCTGTTCTCCACTGTTTCCGTGAGTTGCTGATTTTTCCTAACGGTGATATACTATTACATTTATATCCAGCTTTTCCTCCAGGAGCTCAAGGAAGAAATAAGGCATTCTTGCCTCAATTCTTTTCTCCAGAACAACAACACTGTGAGGTAGATTTGCCTGAGGAAGAAAAGTGTCCAAAGACACCTGTGAAGCTTCCATCTTAGTAGCACATGGCGATTTCTGTGGCCTTTGCCTCTTCTGCTTCCCGGGGGCCTCCCTCCATAGACATAATAGCATTAAATATATTTCATGTGGTTTTCCATAGTCATAATAATCAGTTGTTGTGATGTCTGTCTCATATTCTCAAAGTAACTCACTTTTAGAATTTATTTGTTTATTTAAAAGATCTGTATGGCCACCCATCTTAAACATAATTCTGGATGGCTTATAACAACAATCAAACCCAGGCCCTATAAAATCATAAACCATAAAACCAAAACACATCCGGCTGCACTTGCAAGTTAGAAATAAAATCATCACTCTTGTGGTTAAAATGTTGTCCATTTCCATGCTTTTTAATAAAATAAAATGTACTTAAATAAAAGTTTATTTATTTACTTAATTACCTAATTAACTTATTTAATTACTTAATTAATTTGCTTAATTAAAATTGCTAAAATAAAATGCAATTGACTTCCAAAACTGCTTTTTCAAGAGGCAACTGGACTTTCTGGTTTTTTCTTTTGAAGGCATTTCGCTTCTCATCCAAAAAGCTTCTTCAGCTCTGACTGAATCCTTCCATTCCCCACAATCCAGTCCCAGCTGAAGAAGCTTCTTGGATGAGAAGCGAAATGCCTTCAAAAAAAACCCAGAAAGTCCAATTGCCTCCTGAAGAAAAGCACATTTGGAACAGCCACGACCTGATGGATGACTGAGAACCCCCACATACAATTTGTATTTTCGTTCTTTCTGATATTTTTTTTTTTAAATACATTTTTGAGAGTCCCAGGCTTAATTGTACCTGAGTCGGCACTGCAAACCATCTCTCTGGCCCTTGGCCCAGAGTTTTGACCATGATGCTATACTAACTTTGCCTCATCTGATTCATGATCATCGCTCTCGCTTACCTGCAGACGGACGCAGAGGGTGAGGGCAGCGGTCCAGAGGAACTTCCAAAGCTGTCTGGTGGTGCTGTTGGCCTTGGCCATCTTCTCGGACCTTTAAAAGAGCAGAAAATGACTTTTTTTGGAGCTTGGAATGTGCTGTTCTTCTCAAATGCCCCCTGCCAGAAATGGAATGACTAAAGCAAACTGGGTAAGCAGTCCAAACCAATCCCTGGAAGCGGCACAGCCTAAACAGTGGAGGTTTGTCCTAGCCAGGAATACAGACTCACCGAGGCACAAAATGCATCCAGCACAAAGAGTGAGGGACTTTCAATTAGGGCAGGAGGACCCCTGGCTTCCCACCCCCTCCCCCATGCTCCTTCTGCCAATTTATCAAGGCAGAGGGACCTTCTCCATCCCCGGTGGCAGCCAAAATGAAATCGAACCTGCTCCGCTATTTCAACACTGCTTTGCTTTGCTTCCTGACAAAAGAGGCAAAGAAGGCCAGAACTTTTGAGCAGCCTTTGCCAAAACATCCAAGCCATGTTGGAAAAAACAACAGCTCTCGCTAACTCTGCAGAAAGGAGGGGAGAGCACGGATTGTTTTGTGGATTAGAAACAGAGAATCCTTCACTGGGGTTTTTTGTTTTTTGTTTTTGTCTAAAGGGCATAGTGAAATTGCCTTTCTTGCCGTGCCAAAGCAAATTCTTTTGTTAAAAGCTGCAGAGAGTTACGCACACAGACCCACCAACTGCTGGTTTTACCTCCCTTTCTATGAGAAACATTTTTCCCCACCCAAAACCTTAATTTGCAAGAAGTTTCCGATTTTAGCCAAACCGGCTGGCAAGGCTCCCTCTTCATAATGTTTGGGGGGTGCGGGCGGTGTTTGGCAGCGTGGCTCAAAGATGAAGAGAACACGGGCAGCACCAGCACCAGTTTCCCTCCATCGAGCTCTCTCTTGTGCTTCTTCTCTCCCGTCCACGTGCCCGGCGTGGCTGCCTGTCTTGCCGTGGCAGCACTCCAAAAGGTGCTTGAATGATGGAGAGACTAACTGTACTTTTGGAGCGCCACGTCTGAGAGCCACTTATTTAAGAGAAATTTAACTTCAGGGATTGGAGCTACCTGAAAAAAGTTGGAGAGGAGCTTGGTTCCCAGAGACTTGACTCATTTAGGAGATGTACAGCTAATCCTTGACTTACAATGGTTCAAAATTACAATGGCACACCGAAAAAAAGACTTAGGAGTGTTTTTCACACCTACAACCTTGCAGCATCCCCAGGGTCTCAAAATTCAGGTACCTGGCAGCAAGAAACCATAGTTTTGGCTCAATTAGTGTGTGTGTGTGTGTGTGTGTGCGTGTGTGTGTGTGTGTATATATATATGTATATATATATACACATATACATATAATATACATATACATATATATATTGCAGCCGTCATTTTCCTATTTACAATCTTACCAACGGCCTTCATGGTCCTGTCATATTGCTGGAGATTTTGGGAGGTTGAAATCCAACACAAGTCTATTCCAAAGGTCAGCAGACGGAGGCAGGCAGGCATTATTTGTGCTTTCTCTTTCTCTCTGTGCCCCTAAACACACAGGGTATCAATGTGGTAATATCCTGGAAGACCAAGGCCTTCCTGGCTTATCTATATTACTAAGTTGTGCAATCCTCTGAATTCAGTTCAAAGAGGTGTTTCAGAACACAAGGGCTGCTCTAATGAGGGGCACAGAGGTGTTACAAAACGACAACCGCACCGAAAAAAAGTCATTTATGATAGATTTTCACACTTATATCATGTTTACCTCACATAATTCCAATTTGGAGCAGTCCACATCAAATATAGCCCACACCCCACCCCAAAAATTCATGGCATAGTTATCATTTTTTTTTAGAAAGAAACATGAAAATAGTTTACTATAGACTGGCTCTGGGTAATGTACACCTTCCCTGTTCAGCTCTGGAAATATCTCTCTCATCCAGATTTAAACTAGGCCCAACCCTGTTTGGCTTCTCAGCTCAACCAAGATCAAACAGACAGAAGTTCAACTTGAAAACAAAGCTGCCATCGCCTATATCAACATCAAGTAACCGTGACCAAGACAGAAGGCTTAATAGCTCCTCAGTCCTCTTTTTTGTAAGATTTAATACTTTCCCTGCGATAAAGCCTTCTTCCAAAATATCTTCCCTCCACACCGCTTAAACCCCTGAGCAAAAAATGCATACATAAATAAAAGGCATCGGAGTGGCTAAGTTGTAGATCAAAGCCAGTCAGAGATGGTATCAAATCTTTCCTTGGAAGCCAACGATTCGCTTAAGCTATCTCACAGGACTGTTGTGAAGAGCAAAAAGGAGGAACGTCCTAATTGTAAGAGGACGATGTAACAGAGATAATCTTGAGGAAAGAATGCAGCAACAAAAACATCACCTTGGCTTGGAAAGCAAGGAGAGGGGGTGAGGAAGAAACTCAAAATCGATCCACCTTGACTGTCTCAACGGGATGCCATAGAGAAGATCTGTTAGCTTTTCAAGATTCTGGTATTTATACCCTATTAAAAAGTGCAGTTCCAGAAATTCTCATCATGTGCACATTAACCCAATTCATGTAGTTTGTGGTTCTCGGCTTGAGTTTACTCAATGCACTTAACCAGATCTGTTAAAAACCTACCACAGGCTATGCTTATTTAGTTTTAATCTTGGCCTTTTATTAAAATGACTTGGCAGGTTTTAAGTATCAAGCTTATACATTTTGTTTATCCTTCAGTCATTTTTTTGCAAAGCCAGAAACAGTTAATCTTAACTGTACACATTCCAATCCAGAACACCGATTAATATGTGCATTGTGGAAACACAGCCCATGTGTGCCACCTTGTGCAAAATAAGTACAGCTCCTCGTTCCAGAGATATCACTTTAAGGAAACTTTAAGTCAAAAGTATGAGAATTAGATTTTGATTAAAGAAACTGCCAAATTTATCCCTCAGCCAATTTGGTTTGGTCAAGAGCCACGCTGCTAAGAATCGCAGTTTCAGACTTTTTTTAAAAAAAAAAAAACTGTTCCTGCATTGAGATACTTACATGTATGTTACCCAAAGTAGTACTATGAAATTTGATTGGATTTCCAAATAAGGATTTAGAAATCGTGTCCAAGTAACGTTTAAGTCTGCAATGCCACTGGAACGTTGTTCTCTTGCATTTCTCCCATACAAAGTCCCTGTGTCACAGCAGGGATTAAGCCAACAAAGGTCACACCACTGACTTTGAAATGGGATAGGAGGCAAAAATGCCTGTGATGTACGTTACATAATGCAGAAGGGCAGGCAGACTATGGTGGATGACATTAAGCTCCCGCTGCCCTTTAGCCGCCTTATGACAAAAGCCACAATCCGTGGTTTGCAATCTGCCACTGTTGAGTTCGTCCAACATGCAAAGCTGAACGAACCTAGCAATCCACCTTACACATTAGTGGCACGTTATGATCTCAGCCAGCCTCTATGAACAGCCTGGAAGCCTTTTGCTAAGTATATTTTGACTGGCTGTCCTTTTTCAACAGGCAGCTGTATGCACATCCTGCTGTGTTCCAGGGGTTCAAGGATGTTGCTCCAGCTCCCCTTCCTGGAAGGTCCCCCCACCCAAGGCCATCACTCTGCTAAACCACTAATTCCCACAACACCGTCAACTTACTTACTCAGACTGTATTACTATTCTTCTTCTCATCCCTCCTAGTACCTCTCTCTTCCCACTTAGGACTACAACCGTGTTGCTTGTATCTTCACGATTTATATTGTTTTATTTGTTTCCTAGTATGGTTTGATTGCTTATTAGTAACCTATGACTATCACTAAGTGTTGTATCTTATGATCCTTGATAAATATATTTTTATTTTTTCTTCTATGTACACTGAGAGCATTTGCACCAAAGACAAATTCCTTGTGTGTCCAATCACACTTGGCCAATAAAGAATTCTATTCTATTCTATTCTGTTCTATTCTACTCTACTCTACTCTACTCTACTCTACCCTAATTTCCATTCCTGTTCTGTTCTACTCTATTCTACTCTAATTCCTATTCCTATTCCTGTTCTATTCCTGTTCCATCCTATCCTATCCTACCCTATCCTATTCTTTTTTCAATTTATTGGCATAACCACCGTGTGAAACAGGTAAGTAATGGTGGTTTTCTCCAGCACACTAGACTGACATATGGCTGGATGGCTGGCTTAGTCAGCAGCTCCAGGCACTGTGCGAACCCAAGCCCTTGGTTTCCCTCCGTTCATCGAGGATGAAATGCAACTCCCAAAAAACAGTTCAGGGGGTGGGATGTCACCCAATGGGTTTCCATGGCTAAAGTGAAAAGGCGAGCCTGGCTTTTCCCAGCCCTGCCCCTCACCCCGCTCTTTCTTCAGACTTCGAGAGAACGGCACTCTCCACATGCTCAGAGGCTCCGTCACCACCACACAGGAGGAGGTTAAGAGAGCCCTCAACATCTCAGGGTGGCGTCCACTCCCCCCGCACCCGCCTGCCCATACCCCCCCCCCAAGGCCAAAGCGGGCGAGAAGAGGAGCGAAGGAAGGCGGCGCCCCTCCTGCCTCGCCCCGTCCCTTTTTTTTTTGGGGGGGGGGATGTCTCTGCCAGCCACCCACCTCGCGCGACGGCGCTTCTCCTGGGGCGCCTCCTCAGCGGGAAGGGCGAAAAGCGCTCCTCTCGGTCCAAAGCCAGTCCCGGGACGTCGCCCGCAGGCTTGCAGAAGGCAGCTGGCAAGCGCACAAGTGCCCGCCCTTCCAAGCGAGCAGGCGGGACGGCTAGGGCTCGCTTGCCCGCCCGTCGGCCCGCCTGCCTGCCTGCCTGCCTTCCAGGCTGCAGCCCACCGCCCAGGCGAGGTCTCGGGAAGTCAAGACACCCCCTCCCCCCAGCCCAGCCCCCACCCCCGTCTCCGCCTCTCCGCCCGGGGTGGGAGCCGCGCGCTCCAAGAACACGCGTGGAAAGCGCCGCCGCCACCGCCGGCTGCTAGCCAAGCCGTGCAACCGAGCGCGCCCGAGCCCCTCTCCTCCTCCTCCTCCTCCCGCGTCCCGCCAGCAGCAGCCTTCTCGCCCCTGGAATCCCCGGGTCTGAGCCAGCGGCCGTCCGCAGCTCGCTTGGGAATGCGGGGAAAGCAGGGAGGAGGTGTTGACACGCGTCTGCTCCCCGGGGGAACGTGGGAAAGAGGTGGGTGAGTGCGTGGGTGGGAACTCCACTTGACGCCGCCCTTATATCCCCAGCCAGAAACTGCCTCGGGAGACCCGGGCGGATTTTGCGCGAGCCGAAGCCAACGCGGAGGTTAAATGGACCGACTGGGACATGAAAGGAGGCGAAAAAAGATGGGGAGGGGGGGATTCCCAGAGGGGATTCCCATCAGCCCCACCCCTCGACCCCAACGGAGTTAGTTCAGCGATGCTGCCCCCCCCCCCCCTTAATGATGGTTAAGTGTGGTCCTGTGGACAGAGCAGTGCTTCTGCGCCCTATCCCCCACCCAGAGTGTCTGCTCCTGTTTTCAGACCACCGTGGTTTCCTGATTTAGTCAGTCACAGATACAGATCAGTGGTGGGATTCAATTTTTTGTACTACTGGTTCTGTGGGCGTGGCTTGGTGGGCGTGGCTTGGTTGGCCATGGCAGGGGAAGGATGCTGCAAAATCTCCATTCCCTCCCCACCCCAGTAACCTGCTTTCCAGCTCCATTCTCCTGTGCAGGGCAACAAATGGAGTCCCAGCCAATCAGCTGGGACTCAGGAGGTAGAGAATAGAGGGGGGCGGGGGCGGGGCCAGTCAGAGGTGGGATTTGCCGGTCCTCTGACCTTCTCAAAATTTCCTCTACGGTTCTCCAGAACTGGTCAGAACCTGCTGAATATACCACCTCTGATACAGATTAGTTGAAAGGGGACCTTGTAGGTCATCTAGTCCAACCCCTCACCCAAGCAGGAGACCCTACACCATTTCTGACGAATGGCAGTCCAGTCTCTTCTTGAAGGCCTCCAGGGCTGAAGCTCCCACAACTTGGATTAATGCCCTGATCTTCTGCATGGTCAGAGAAGCTACAGGTAGCCCTAATTTACAACAGTTCATTTAGTGACCATTCAAAGTTACAACGGCACTGGAAAAAAAAGTGACTAAATGACCATTTTTCACACTGATGATAGTTGCAGCATCTCTCTGGTCACGGATTCGGATGCTTGGCAACTGACTCATACTTATGACGGTTGCAGTGCCCTGCCCGGGGTGGCATGATCCCCTTTTGTGACCTTCTGACAAGCAAAGTCAATAGAGGGAAGCCAAGTTCATTTAATGACTGCGTCACTAATTTAACAATGACGGTGATTCGCTTAACAAATGTGGCAAGAAAGGTCGTAAAATGGGACAAAACCCCCTTGACCCATTTCTCACTTAGCAACCTAAATTCTGGGCTCAATTGTGGTCATATGTCAAGGAGTAACTGGACTTCACCACCGGAGGAGCCAAGAGGGCTCTCAATTTCTCAGCCTCGTGTCCACCCTAAACTGGCGAAGGCAAGCAAGGAGAAGAATGAAAGGAGGACGGGTTCAATATGAAGTGCTAACCTGCATGTGGGAATCGGACCACTTGCTAGTATCACAGAAAAGGTTTGTCTGGTTTTTTAAAAAAAAATTAAATATTTTATTAAACAAAACAATTAAAAATATTGAACATGGTGAAGTCGGTTTGACGTGATTTTGGGTCAATATCATATATATA
>NW_020769352.1:1370622-1403728 GCF_900518735.1 Pseudonaja textilis
GATGGTCTCCTGAGGGATCTCCTCCCACACCTGGACTAAAGCATCCCCCAACTCCTGGACAGTCTGTGGTGCAATGTGGCGTTGGTGAATGGAGCGAGACATGATGTCCCGGATGTGCTCAATTGGATTCAGGTCTGGGGAACGGGCGGGCTAGTCCATAGCATCAATGCCTTCATCTTGCAGGAACTGCTGACACACTCCAGCCGCATGAGGTCTAGCATTGTCTTGCATTAGGAGGAACCCAGGGCCAACCGCACCAGCATATGGTCTCACAAGGGGTCTGAGGATCTCATCTCGGTACCTAATGGCAGTCAGGCTGACTCTAGCAAGCACATGGAGGGCTGTGCGGCCCCCTAAAGAAATGCCACCCCATACCATTACTGACCCACTGCCAAACCGGTCATGCTGGAGGATGTTGCAGGCAGCAGAACGTTCTCCACGGCGTCTCCTGATCCTGTCATGTCTGTCACATGTGCTCAGCATGAACCTGCTTTCATCTGTGAAGAGCACAGGGCGCCAGTGGCGAATTTGCCAATCTTAATGTTCTCTGGCAAATGCCAAACGCCCTGCACAGTGTTGAGCTGTAAGCACAACCCCCACCTGTGGACATTGGACCCTCACTCATACTGCCCTCATGGAGTCTGTTTTTGACCGTTTGAGCAGCTACATGCACATTTGTGGCCTGCTGGAGATCATTTTGCAGGGCTCTGGCAGTGCTCCTCCTGTCCCTCCTTGCACAAAGGCAGAGGTAGCAGTCCTGATGCTGGGTTGTTGCCCTCCTACGCCTCTTCCACGTCTCCTGATGTACTGGCCTGTCTCCTGGTAGCGCCTCCATGCTCTGGACACTACGCTGACAGACACAGCAAGCCTTCTTGGCACAGCTTGCATTGATGTGCCATCCTGGATGAGCTGCACTACCTGAGCCACTTGTGTGGGTTGTAGACTCCGTTTCATGCTACCACTAGAGTGAAAGCACCACCATCATTCAAAAGTAATCAAACCATCAGCCAGAAAGCATAGGAACTGAGAAGTGGTCTGTGGTCACCACCTGCCGAACCACTCCTTTATTGGGGATGTCTTGCTACCTGCCTCTGCTTCCCACCTGTTGTCTATTCCATTTGCACAACAGCATGTGAAATTGATTGTCAATCAGTGTTGCTACCTAAGTGGACAGTTTGATTTCACAGAAGTGTGATTGACTTGGAGTTACACTGTGTTGTTTAAGGGTTCCCTTTATTTTTTTTTGAGCAGTGTATGTTTTCCTATAAACAATTATTCAACTATATACATATATACATTTCTTCGTTCATATAATACATTTCTAACATCATCTTCTTTTCATCTCATCCAATTATATACCTTTTCAACAACTCTTTTCCCAACTTAAGACCTTCCTCTCTGCTCCCACCAATGATAGAATTTATCCCAAATTATGTAGTATGCCAATTCATCTTTGTTTTTCATTTCTAGAGTTAACTTGTCCATTTCAGCGCATATTAAGATTTTGTTTATTTTTTCTTCACTTGATATAATTGTCTCTTTCCAGTTCTGGGCAAATGTTATCCTTGCTGCAGTAATAATATGTATAATCAAATAAAACCCACCTTTCTTTCTTTCTTTCTTTTTGACATAATTCCTAATAGAAAGCATTCTGATAGGTGATCTACTTTAAGACCCAACATTTCCCCCAGCCGCTATCCCGTCCTAAGCCAATACTCCTGCGCTGAGAAGGTTTGTCTTTAACAACTCAAGTGGACCATTTTCCAGCGTGTTCACGAGTTCATTCCCACGCTCGCTCAACAGGCCCTTTTGCACCCTTTTGTGTATCCCTTTTTGGCTGGTGGGTGCTTCCATTTCTATTTATCTCACACTTCCTGACGGTCTGAGTGGGATCCACCTTTTGCTCACCTGGGGAGCCGATTCCAGTTAGAAATCATTCCCCTCTCTTAACTTACCTCTCACGGACTTCAAAGAAAGAAAGGGAGAATGATAAATTTGACGCCTTAAAGAAAAAAGGGCTGAACAAAAACCCCTCACGTGTGAATGCACACAGCCTCTCTCGAAGGTTTCCAGGAATATCCTTCAACAAATAATACAAATTTTGAATGACTTAGGTAATATCACGGGAGGTGGGCTGGGGGAGCAGGTGCCAACTGCTAATCTAGCTTTCTGGCTAGATTCATTTCCTCGTCTGCAATATTAATCCAGCTTTTCCTCTGGGGACTGAAAGCGAGTCCATGCACTCCTTTGGCCAATTTCCCCACCACCACCCCCTTAGGTTCGCTAGCTGGACCACAGCTCCCAAACATCCCCCGTTGTTTGTAGCCCATGGCCATTTAATATTATTGCGCGGGGGGGGGGGGGGGGGGAGAAGGGAAACAAACCAGGAACTCCTGCTGTTTCCGAAAAGCTAGAAGCTAAAATCCAACCCAGCCGTATCATCACCCGCCTTCCCTCTTCCCTCCACTTCTTACCTGTCTTCCCGGAGGGTTGTCTCTAGGGGGAGGACGACCCACCGTGCTTTCCTCTCTATTGCATCCAAGAAAATCCCACAAACAGAATAAAGCTGGAAGGAACCTTGGAGGTCTTCTAGTCCAGCCCCGCTGCTCAAGCAGGAGACGCTACACCGCGTTTCGGACAAGTGGCTGTCCAGTCTCTTCTTAAAAACCCCCAGTGATGGAGCCCCAGCGGAAAAGTTGCCAGCCTGCCAGCCGCTCACAAATATCACGAGAAACTCCGCTTAGCCAAAGGCGTTTAGGTGCCTTCCCACATTTTCTAAACTTTGCTTTTCTAGCCTCTTACTCCACCCGTTTGCCAGTAGCATTCTCGCTCTTTCTCTCTCTCTCCCACTCCCTCTCTCTCTCTCTAGCCAAGGAAAGCGTGGCGCGGCTACGAGATCAGCCGACCGCGACAATATCTAATTGGTCCGCCGCCGCCGCCGCCGAGGCTTAAAATACGCATCTCGAAACCACAAATCCAGGAAAGCGCTCTGAAGGAATTTAGCTGGCTCCGGATTGCAACTCGGCTATCGTTGGAGAAGGAGCGCCTCCTAGTGGAATGACTAGGTACTCGCGTGGGGGAGAAGGTTCGTCCCTTATGCCGACACCTGGGCTCACCTCGAGCTACCAATAAATGGAAATATGATGTAACTCAGGGTTGAAACGAAGGGTCCTTGGTGCTCTCTGAGGAGCAAACCCCATTCCCCTCTTTTCCATTTCATGTATTCATAACCATGTTTATACTTATACCTGTTACCTAATAATCGCTTGACAAAATAAATAAAATAAATAAAAATAAAAATTTTCAGGAAATTAATTACAATTAAAGATGTTTCACTTCTCAACCAAGAAGCTTCTTCAGAGCTGGAGAAGCTTCTTGGATGAGTAGCGAAACGTCTTCAAAGCAAACCCAGAAAGTCTAATTGCCATTTTAAAAAAGCATCATTGGAACAACCATGACCTGGAGGACCGAGAATCTCCATAGACAATTAAAATTAAACTTGCTAGAACTCCTACAACACACAAAACCACAAGCTAGCCAAATATTAAACATACACACAAGGCAGGGGGTGGGATTGATGCAGACTATTAGGAAATGGTTTCATAAGGCATGCAAAAGAAAAATTGCATTAATCCATTTTGAGTAAACCATGGTGAGTATCTTTTGTAAATATTCAGGACGCATGAAACCCCATTGTAAGTTTCCCATATCTGCACTACACGCCTGCAAAATTCCTACTTGGCCTGTAGATGGCAGCCCAGAGATCAAACATTCTCACTGCTGCCCTCTAGTGATGATCTGAAGGTTTGCAGCAGAGGTGGTATTCAGCAGGTACTGACCAGTTCTGGAGTTTGAGTAGTTCAGAGAACCAGCAAATACCACCTCTGACTGGCCCAGCCCCCATCTCTTCTCTGCCTCCCGAGTCCCAGCTGATTGGCTGGGTCTCCTTTTGTTGCCCTGCACAGGAGAATGGAGCTGGAAAGCAGGTTAGTGGGGTGGGGAGGGAATGGGTTTTTGCAGTAACCTTCCCTTGCTATGCCCACCAAGCCACACCATGCCCACCAAGCTACGCCCACAGAACTGGTAGTAAAAAAAACTTCGAATCCCACCACCGGTAAGGGCCATGTTGCAAAAAAAAAAAATGCAGTTCATTGTTAAAAACCATAGCTTAGCATGTGTGTGTGTTTTTAGACCCATTGCTAAAGGCTAGGATCTGGGGTGCTTTTCCTCCAAACTGAAGAGGACTTAACTTCTAAAGAAAGAAACAGAGTTTCCAGAATGTGAAAAGAAGCTGGAAGATTATGGCACGTCTCTTAGAACTGCCCCACTGGTTTTTCAAAGCACGGTTGTTAGCCAGCTGTCGCTGTTGTTCCCTCTGGCATCCAGAGCTAAAAGAAAAGAACACCACGGAGCCACCACGCATCACCCTTCAGACTGCAGAATGCCTCCTCTGTCCACGCAGTCCTAGTCAGCAGTAAATCCGGCTCTTTAGCAGCCAGTTTAATGATTAAGTCCCGAGGCCATGAAGCGCAGTGGCCAAGACAAGGGAGATGCCCACGCAAAGCCAAGCCCAGCCTTTGAAGGCAGCAGGTGCAAAACGCCTGGCAGACCACCGAAAATAATAGGGAATGGAAGCCTAATTATGTTCTTCCTTCCCAAAGGTTAAATTTAAAAGAAAAAGAAGGCAGCTGGTCTTTAAAAGCTAATGCTGGTGGGCACCTTTTTTTTTTTTTTTTGCTTTTAGCAATGGGCAGGAAGTTATTGAGTGACACAAAGGAAGGTGCACCGCCCACTTGTGTCTCGAACACTGCTGCATAAATATGCCGAGAACAATCTTTATTTTGCAACGTAGGGCCGTTCCACAGGCTTTGCATCGGAGAGCTTGCCTTCCTACAAGCTGGGCAGGATGATTGCTAAACTGGATTTATTATTCACCGCGATTATTTATTTATTTGTCATACATGTACAAGATAACAAGTATATTATAGTTGAATGGATCCCATACCTCGGTTCTAGTTTACATGAAAGCTGGAACATGACCACTGAAGTAAACGCGAGGATAGAGAAAGCTCGTGCAGCAGTCTTCAAAATGAAAAAGTCTTCTGCAATAAGCCTAAGATTGAAAATCAGGCTTGTCAGAGGTTACATGGAGTTGGAATGGAGAGTTGGTCTCTGACAGGAAGCCACTTGAAGAGACTAGAAGCATTTGGAATGTGGATTGACAGGCAGCTGTTACGTATAAGCTGGGTTGACAAAATCAGAAATGAGGAGGTGAGAAGCCACCTGGGAAAGCCAAGGGAAACCATCAAAACCATAAAAAAGCGAAAGTTAGAATATTTCGGACATGGGATGTGACACCCGGAAAAATACGGCTTACTTCACTTAATCTTCCAGGGAAAGATTGAAGGCAAATGAGTCCAGGCGGAAGAAGAACAGCATGGCTTCAAAATCTAAAGGGACCAGTTTGGACAAAACTCAGTGGCACTTTTTCATGCGGCTGTTGATAAAAATAGGATCGCCAACGTCTGATGATGGATATGGCACAAGAAGATGATTATTTTTTTCCCTAGCAAGCCTAGAGTAACCCAATTCATCTGGCCAGCTGGAAAACACAGGCCGTCTTGATTTACAAGCATTCATTTAGTGACTGTTGAAAGTCACAATGACTCTGAAAAAGATGAGTTGCATCCAGTCCTCGTGCTTTGTGACTGCCGTGGCATCCCTGTGGTCATGTGAGCAATCCCCAAATTGATTTGGCAACCAGCATGTATTTAGAACAGCTGCAGCAAACTGGGGTCATGTGGTTGCTATTTATGACCTTCCCAGCCAGCTTCCAACAAGCAGTCAATGTGGGAGTTGGATTTGCTTAATGACTACATGATCCACTTAACAATTTCCCTGATTCACTTAACAACCAGGACAAAGAGAAAAAAAGACCGTAAAATCTGGTGCAACTCTCTTAACACCCACTTATCTCAGCAATGGAAATTTCGGTCCCAATTATCACAAGTTGATACCAATAAAGGAATATTTGTAGCTCAGGGTTGAAATGGGGGATCCTTGGTGGTCTCTGAGCTTGGTTATTTTCTTGCAGACGCTTCATTACCCAAACTAGGTAACATCATCAGTGCTAGAAGGAAGTGGGGTGTGTGGAGTGGAGGAGGATTGTGGGGTTCTTGGTGCTCTCCGAACTTGCTTATTTTCTTGCAGATGTTTCATTACACAACTAGGTAACATCATCAGTGCTAGTAAGGAGTGTTGTTTGCTGTCAGTTTATATTCTGGTGTCTTGCCTGTCTGTGTAGGTGGAGGGCAGTCTTAGAGATTATTTGGTTGGGCTGTTTACTGATGGCTCTTTGGCATAGCCTATGCCAAAAAGACAACCAACCAGCCCAAAAGAGAGCAAAAAGGCTCCAGCGTGGAATCAGCAACCAGGAATCACTAACTCCACCAGGAATCAGCAACCTCATCAGCCTAGATTAACTCCAAGGTCAACTTCAGAGCAGCAATCAAGTAATCAATACCCCAGTCCAGAAACTGCCGAAGAGCCATCAGTAAACAGCAAACATCACTCCTTACCAGCATTCAAAGGTGGTATTCAGCAGATTCTGACCAGTTCTAGAGAACCGGTAGCAGAAATTTTGAGTAGTTTGGAGAACCAGCAAATACCACCTCTGAAATGGCCCTGCCTCCATCTATTCTCTGCCTCCTGAGTCTCAGCTGATCAGCTGGGTCTTCTTTGGTTGCCCTGCACAGGAGAACACAGCTGGAAAGCAGGTTAGTGGGGTGGGGAGGGAATGGAGATTTTTACAGTATCTTGCCATGCCCACCAAGCCACGCCCATAGAACCGGTAGTAAAAATTTTGAATCCCACCACTGCTAGCACTGATGATGTTACCTAGTTTGGGTAACGAAAGGTCTGCAAGAAAACAACCAAGCTCGGACAGCACCGAAGACCCCTGGTGTCCTAAAATGAGGACCCCAACTAAATACACCCCTCCAACTCAGTGGTCCTCATGCCTCAAGTCCGTTCTTCTCCGGGCTCGGTTTTTCCAGCCATTTAACCCAAGAAGCATCAGCGTAGCTAGGGCGTTTACGCGGGCTCATCCCAGCCGATCAGTTACATCCTGGAGAGTTTGCAACCTTGGGACGATCTCTACCTGCATCCCCTTTCCTTTTAGTCCTGCGGGCCATTTTGATGCCGGCATCTTTTCTTTTCTTTTTTAATGAATGACCAGGTGAGAGTGCAGCCGAGCCCGCCTCCCCTTGGAGGGGGGGGAGGATTGGAGGGGGCTCGGCTTCTTTTTGTGTGCGGTGGTTAAAAGAGGCGCGGTGCGTCCCAGCCTCGAGACCCCGTGGGACACCTGGCAAGCTTGACCATGGGTGGGAGGAAAAGGGCCGGAGCCGGGCAGGTGCCCTTCGCCTGCTCTCCAGCTCCGAACCCAGCGGAGCATCGTCTTCCCGGCACGCTGTCCCCTTAAAAGGGACCGGCCGTTGCCCCGCGCAGGGCGTGTTTGCGCAAGTCCTTCTGGCCGGCCGGTTGGCTCCCTTCTTCGGCCCTGATGGCCGCGGCGAGCGTTTCCACGCCGGAGTCGGACAGCGGGCTGGCCTCGGACCTCTTGTGGAGCCCCTTGGCCAGCCCGAACCTCCGGAGATCCCTGCGGGAGAAGGAGGAGCTGCGCCAGCTCAACGACCGCCTGGCCGCCTACATCCAACGCGTGCGGGCCTTGGAGGCGGCCAAAGCGGCGTTGCATCTCCGCCTGGGCCGGTACGAGGAGGACAGCAGCCGCGACCTGGGCTCCCTGCGGAGCAGCTACGAGAGGGAGCTGGCCAAGGCTCGCCAGGCGTTGGAGCACCGGGCCTTGCAAGAGGCGGCCTTGCAGGCAGCGGCGGACTCGTTGCGCGAAGAGCACCGGCAGCTTCTGGCCAGGTCAGTCCGGCGCCGGAGAGCCGCTTTCCAACGGGCCCGCCACGGGCTGGGTTCCCACGGCCCCGGGGGAGAAGTGAAAGGCGGATGGTTGAGGCCGGTTGCTTCACTCCTCGGGCCGGCCCTGTTGTGCCAAAACAGGTTTTCCTTTACAAGCCACAAATCCCGTTTCGGCAAGGCCGGCAGTGACACCCACAAAAGGAACTGAGGTGGGAGTGGAAGGAAGGGGAAGCGCAGTTCACGCAACGCGCTAAAACCCTTTGCTTGCTTTTTCACCCGTTAGGCTACTTGGATAAATTGGATGAGAGCCAGTTTGGTGGCTAAGGTGTCGGCCTAGAAACTAGGCGGCAATGAGTTCCAGGAACAGGGTTGGAGAAAAATCGACGTGGGTGCTAGGAATAAGGCACAACTTGGTGACACATGAGCTGTCAATAAGCATAAAAGCTGGCTTGGGTGCTTTTGGGCCAGTCCTCCGTCCTCTCAGTCCATCCCACCTCATAGGGTTATTGTGGGATTTCTCTTTCTCTCTCTCTCCCTCTATATCTATCTATCTATCTATCTATCTATCTATCTATCTATCTATCTATCTACCTACCTACCTACCTATCTATCTACCTACCTACCTACCTACCTATCTATCTATCTGAAATACCACTCATGCATCATCACGAAATCTCCTGAACCATAAAGCCTACAAACTTGAAATTTGGCACATATGTTCTTCTTGGCTTCTAGGTGCTCACTAAGAAAGGATTTTTCAAAATGACCATCAGAGCATTAGTATTTTGTATATTAACATGCCCTGATGCTAAGGAGTTCTACTCCCCCTCCCCACCTGAAAAGAAATCTCTTCCAACACAAGCAGAGGAGAGAGAGGAGTTTCGGTTTCAGTTTTATTTTTATTTTCACAGCAGCAAACAGCTTTTGTACAGAACAGTTGAGCTAAGCCATGCCCAGGCTCCTTGCTGTCTCTTCCTTGCTCACACAGCAGTTTCCAAATAGCCCTCAACTCTCTCCCACACTGACAGGACACTAGCCAGATGAATATCGATGGATGTTGGTAGGCAGAGACAGAATTCTCCCCCTTATTTTCCTGCCCCAAAACTAAGCCCCATCACATAATTTCATAGTGAAGTTATCCAGTGCCTTGGATCTCAGTATTAAAACTGTTAAAAGGCTTGTCATATTTGTAAACACAAAGGCTTCTGTTTGTGAGCAATCCTGGGTAAACTTATTCAAAGCCAATCCCTCTGGGCAACAGCACCCTGGGTTGAATTTCTTTCCATATGCTTTGAATTGTTGTGGACTGACATCAAAAACTCAGCCTTTCTTTCTGAATTGGGCATTTCATGATCTGTCCATTAGTTGTTTAATCTGGAAAACGCAACCATAACTTCTTATTTGGCAATTTTGGATATACAAAATAACCTCTCTCCATACTGGAGAATTGTGGACCGATAAATATTGATAAATGTTTATAAATAGTAATGTTGTTTAAAACAGATATAACTTCATTGTGAGTTGGAAAATATTCACAGCAAAGGAACTCTTTTTTAAGGACAATGCTGAAAATAAAAGATTTTTCCTGAAAAGTTGGGGAATTCTGTCCTAAGCGCCATAGAATCTTACCTGTCTGTTTCCTAAAGTAGGCAATCTAGACTCTAGAGAGATCCCTGTATTATAGGCAAAATACAATAAAATAGCTTTAACTCTACATATGTGGATCCAGTTGTTTGCACCTGACATTACTGCAATGTATGATATGTTAATCGTTATCAATAAAATTCAAATAGTACTGCAGATGTGCCTCTACTGATCGCATAACTAACAGAAAGCATATTCTGGCTAGTTGAAGAAGGATAGTGGCCCCTGAGGGCCAAAATTCTTCAGAAGTTTTCTTTTCCTGTTGTCCTTTAAAGATTCTCTACTGAGGAGGCAGTTGCCATGGACACAAATGCTGATTTAGCATTTGCCCTATGCACTAGCAGCCTAGCATCTCTGTCTGTCTGAGAGTGAACGTGGTGGCATAGTGGCTGTCCAGATCATGTATAATCCTGGTTAATTTAACCTTGTTTACTGGAACTGGTTTTCTATGTATAGTACAATCACAGGATGCAGTGAGGTTGTTTAACAGCGTGCTCACATGGCTCAGACAGCGTTACTGACATTTCTTTTATGGATTTGTGAAATACCATTTGATAAAATTGGGTCTTTCTGCTTTGATTACCTTCAGGGAGTTTACATTCAGAAGTTTAGAGGCTAGACTGGTATTTCACATTACACTAAGCTGTGGTTTGTGGAATCAGTACAGAGGCCCGAGCCACACCATCTCCTAAGCGTAACTCATGGGCTGGATTCGTGCAATGAGCAAAATAACCAATGTGCAAACTTTACAGGTTAGTGTGCTAGACAAGCATGTGATCAGCTAGCCTTCCCAAACCAAGCTTTTAGCTGTTTTAAAGAATACACCACCTTAATACACCAAGCCATCTTCTGATGCACCTCGCTTTGTTTGCAGGAACACTAAAAAAGAACATGAATTAAGTTCGGCAGTTGCTCGAGCGAGAGATCTGGATGCTCGTCTAAACTCCAGAGAGGCTGAACTGGCAACCGCTTTACACACGCAACAGAATCTGGAGAAAGAGCTTCAAGAATCCAAGGACCAAACCATCTCTGTAAGGGGTTGATCAGAGAGATCTCAACCGTCTTGTTAAAATTGTGGGGTCTTTATTATCTATCCTGCATATTTATTTTGCTCTTGGGTTTATTTTGCTATGCTGGATTTGGGTGATGGGGAAGGATTCTGGATCTCTGAATGGGGGAAATCTGGATTCCCACAGTACAAATAAGTTCTTGACTTACAATCACAACAGAGCCCCAAAGTTCCATTGTTAAGGCTCGGTTGTTAAGTGAGTTTCGCCCCAGTTTACCACCATTGTTCGTTGCCACCGTTGTTCAATGAGTCAGTGCAGTTGTTAAGTTAGTACCAGGGTTGTGACCCATTGTCTTTGCTCATCAGGTCACAAAAGGGGATCAAACGACCCCGGGACATTGCAACCATCATTAATATGAGTCAGTTGCCAAGCGGGTGAATGTTGATCATGTGACTATGAGGAGGCTACAATGGTTGTCTTAGTAAGACCACACCTAGAGTAGCGCATCCAGTTTGGGTCACCAGACTATAAAAAAGATGCTGAGGCTCTAGAAAAAGTACAGCGAAGAGCAACCAGGATGATTAGGGGACTGGAGGCTAAAACATACAATGAAAGATTGCAGGAACTGGGCTTGGCTAGTCTAGTGAAGAGAAGGACCAGGGGAGACATGATAGAGGTCTTCCAATATTTGAGGTGCTGCCACGGGGAGGAGGGGGTCAAGCTATTCTCCAAGGCACCTGAAGGCCAGACAAAGAATAATGGGTGGAAACTGAACAAGGAGAGATTCAACCTAGAAATCAAGAGAAACTTTCTGACAGTGAGAACAATCAACCCATGGAACAGAAGTTGCCCTATCTTTGAACCATCACCAAACTAACCATAAGTCAAGGACTACCTGTATCCGGGTTTGATTTCCTTGTGAATGAGGTCGACAGAGGCGTAGAGTTTTCTATAATAATTGGGGAGGGGTATTAACAATCATACCATTTGACCTTGAATGGACTTTCAACCTAAAAAGACACTCAGCCATCAGTCAAATCCCCTCCCATCAACAGAGCTCCAGAATTGTGCCTCTCTTGGATGACGCTAAAAGATCTCATTCAAAAATTAATCTTTATTTGCTTTCCTAAATGCTCACCCAGAAATGCCTTAGAACAAGTGTACTCCTATATCTTAGGGGGAATATGACAGCTCTCTAATCCATGCTGGTTTAGAAATCTCCGCTGATGCCAACATCTTCATTAAGTTGCTTGTACTCCATGGCTTATTAACTGGCAGCTCTAGCTGGGTTAGTGAAATAATGTTCTGATACACAAAGTTGGCTTAGAACCACGCAGTAGGCGAAGCCAAAATAAACTACATTACATATTTTAGGGTGTGAACCTAATCGGTCTTACATGCTGAAAAACATAGGAACACATGTTTGTTTTATCTACAATTAGTAAGAATAACAAAAGCTTGCATGCTGTTTTACAGCCTAAAATGATCTGCTGGAATAGGCTGACTTGAAATAGTTTGCCTTTAGGCTACAGAAGGAGGTGAATCTTGAAAGATGGATGATTCACTTCAGACAAAATCTTAGCTGAAAATCCTAACTCCTAAAATCCTAACCTTTAGGATAGAATTATTTATTTATTGGCCACGTGTGATTGCACACACAAGGAATTTGTCTTGGTACATGTGCTCTCAGTGTACATAAAAGAAAAGATACATTCATCAAGAGTCAAGAATCCTAAGGTACAACACTTAATAATAGTCATAGGATACAATAAGCAATCGAATCATACTAGGAAACAGTCAATAAAAATCATAAGGATACAAGTGACAAGTTACAGTCATACAGTCACAAGTGGGAGGGGATGGGTGATAAAGAGTGATGAGAAGATCAATAGTAATAGTAGTGCAGACTTTGTAAATAGTTGGACAGTGTTGAGGGAATTATTTGTTTAGCAGAGTTCAGGGAAAAACTGTTCTTGTGTCTAGTTGTTCTGGTGTGCCATGCTGTATAGGGTTGTTTTGAGGGAAGGAGTTGAAACAGTTTATGTCTGGGATGTGAGGGGTCTGTAGATATTTTCACAGCCCTCTTTTTGACTCGTACAGTATACAGGTCCTATAGCTTGTGCAAATGCTTCCTTGAGCACAACAAATGTTGTTGGGTGTTTTTTTTTCTAGCTTAAGGAGCTGCTGAAAAGTTCCAGAAATGAACTTCAGAATGAGAAGTTGAAAAGAGCAGAGTTGGAAAATCAAGTGAAATCTTTCCAAGAACAAGTGGCATTTCTGAAGAGCTTCCATGAAAACGTATGTATTGTCAGTCCAAAATGCCGATTTGGTCCATTCCCTTAGAGCTTCAAACTTGTACAAATAATTCGAAGGGGCGCCATCTCCCTTCTGTTCTTCCTAATTGAAATGGAAAATAACTTTGCTGATATATTTTTTTTCCTGGCCATCAGGACAAAAGCTAACAAGGTTACAAGCAAAAGTACTGTCTACGGAGATTCTCAATCATGGTTGTCCCAAAGGTGCTTTCCAAAGGGCAGCTGGACTTTCTTGAGTTTTTTCCCCCAGAAAAATGTTTCACTTCTCATCCAAGGAGCTTAACAGAATAACACAGATGAAAGGGACCTTGGAGGTCATCCAGTCCAACCCCTTGCTCAGACAGGAAACCGTATACTATTCCAGACAAGCGATTGTCCAAATTCTTCTTTAAAACTTCTAGTGATGGAGCATCCACAACTTCCACTAATTAATTGTTCTAACTGTCAGAAAATTTATCCTTAGTTGCTTCTCTCCTTGATTAGTTTCTACCCATTGCTTCTTGTCCTGCCTTCAGGGTCTTTGGAGAATGGCTTGATTCCCCCTTCTTTGTGGCAGCCCCTGAGATACTGGAACACTGCTATCATGCCATCCCTTTTTCTTCTTCAGTTCCTTTTAAAAAAAAATACTTTTGAATTGGGTTATAAGAATAGAATTCTTTATTGGCCAAGTGTGGTTGGACACACACAAGGAATTTGTCTTGGGGCAAATACTCTCAGTGTACATAAAAGAAAAGATAGATTCGTCAAGAGTCGAGAATCAGAAGGTACAAAACACTTAATGATAGTCATAGTGTACAATAAGCAATCAAATCATACTAGGAAACAGTCAATATAAATCATAAGGATACAAGCAACAAAGTTACAATCATACAGTCATAAGTCGGAGGGGATGGGTGATAAGGAGTGATGAGAAGGTTAACAGTAATGTTAATAATATAATATAATCATATGATAATAAAAATAAGGTACAAAAAATACAAAGGTAAATAGGAAAACAGTGGGAAGGAAGAAGCGGGCAGAGAAGTAAGAAAGGATAAGGAAAAAAGAAAAACTTTAACTTCCAATTCTCTCTGTTACCGTAAAATAAGGCATTGACATCAAAATCACTTTGTGTTTTTTCATAATAATATGAACAAGCCATTTCTATAAAGATTTATCAATTGAATTGGTAAAACCCAAAATCAAAGTTTCATTCTTCTCCACTTCAAGCACAAAGTTCAGAAGTGGCCTCTATGTGGAAACAAAAGTGCTTATATTCTTGTCTTTAACCAAAATAATTTTGGCAGGAGCTGCTTCAGTCCTGAAGAAGTTTGGTTCGGAACTGAGGAAGCTTCTTCGATGAGAAGCGAAATGTTTTCAAGAGGGAAAAACCAAGAAAGTCTGTTTTATTTGGTGATCGCCTGCTAGATTGGCCAATCACAATAAGAAGATGACCACTTTTCCTGCTGACAATCAGCCTTCAGATCATGAGAAAAATTCTAGGTCTGAATGCTAGAAATTAGTGTTTGTGTTGTGGCCTGCCGGTGGCCAGTGGAGCTGGCAGCAGATTCAGACAGTGAGGAGGTTGGGGAGGAACCTGGGCCAGTCCTGGAGGCTGAGAAAGGCTCAGGTGAGGGCTCTGCATCAGAGGCAGAGATGGGGCCAGGGCAGCCTGGCAGTTGTCAGCTGCCTTCGGAGTTGGACAGCAATGAGGTGGGGGAGTGGCTGGAGCCGGTTCCCAGCCTGCGCATGCACAGAGCTGCCAAAAGAAAAAAACAATTATGAACTAAGGGTCGATGTGGGAGTAAAGCCACAGGTGGACGGCTCATTTAGTGACCGTCCAAAGTTACAACAGCACTGAAAAAAGTGACTGATTACTGTTTTTCATGGATGACCTTTGTAGCATCCCCATGGACATGTGATCAGAATTCAGATGCTTGGCAACTGATTCATATTTACGACCATGGCTAGGTCCTAAATTTTACAAAAGATGAGGAGAACATCTTCGTAGATTTGAAAATTCTACTTGTGTTATTTTGGATGAAGTGGCATTCGGAATATCCAAACTCAGCCCACAATTTATTTGATGGCGGCGGTGGGGATCCAGATTTGTCCGTTGAATTAAAGCCTTTGCTTAGGGATTAAGTGAAGAAAATTCTTCCTTTGCAACTTGTTTCTCCTCTCAGGAACTCAAGAACAAGAAGCAACTTTACGAGAGCAGGATTCAAGGGATTGTATCTGGCCGTCGACAGGAATATGAAGCTAAACTAATGAATTCTCTGCAGGAGCTGAGAAAAGAGCATGAACAACAAATCAAGGAATACAAAGATCAGGTGGAACAAAATTTCCAAGCCAAAGTGAGTTAAATAGGAAGAGGCTTCATTAATTAAAGGAAAGGGAAAATGTTGTGTTGTCTACTCAAAGCCATGTATATCCATGGACCACTCTTTTTTTCGAGGATTAAAATAAACAGTTGTAAAATCCATAATCAGGGATTGATAGCCCTACAACTCAAAGCAACCCTAATCAGAACAATCCACTGGTGAAGAATGCTGGAATATCAGCAACTTCTAAAAGGCCATAAGTTCTTCATTATTAAAGGAGTCAGAAGCTAGTTAGTTGGTTGAGTCTAGAAATTAAATCCATAGTTTAGCCGTGGAACATTGAAGGGAATGATTTGGGGCTGGATTGGAAGATGATGTATGTGGAATCAAAGGTCTACAGTTTGGGAAGAAGGGGAATTCAAAATATCCCTTGGGATAATTTTTGGATGCACTTTGGATGAAAATATGAAAAGAAGCAATACATTTACTTACAAATATATGGAACTTTATAAAAGCACACACACTCTGAAAGTCCAAAATCGTTTTATTCCTGTTTGTAGATAGGAATGCGCTACAGCAAAATATTATTAACCAAAATTATTTTTGCAGGTAGAAAATGCGCTCCTTTATGCTGAAAAGAAGCATGATTTAGCTACTTCTGTTCAAGAGGAACTGAAAAAAACGAACCTGAAGGTTGATAATCTCGTATCACAGGTAAACCGAAAAACCAGGCAAAACTAGGTATATGCAAGAGTGAGCAGATACCTCCTGGGTCGTCTTCTATTAGGAAGAGTATTTTATTAGTTCATCAAAATGTAAAATGCAGAAGTGCAAATAAAAATAAAAACAAGGGGGAAATAAGGGAGGAAAGGGGGAAGAGAAAAATGTAGAGGGTAAGAGGAGAAAGAAAAAGAAAAGTATTAACTTCTGACTCCTTTTGATGCAGTAGAGTAAGGTAGTAGCATACCACCTCAACTTTTTTACTTTTATATAGTAAAAATAGAAATAGCAACAGCACTTGACCTTATATACTGCCACATAGTGCTGTACAGCCCTCTCTAAGTGGTTTACTAAGTCAGCACCCAACAATCTGGACCCTCATTTTACCAACCTCAGAAGGATGGAAGGCTGAGTCAACCCTGAACCAGTCAGAATCGAACTCTTAGCAGTGGGCAGAGTTAGTATGCAATACTGCATTCTAACCACTGCGCCACCACGGCTAGCATAAGAATATATACTAGCTATTTCTATAACAACAAACCTATGGTATCTAATGAGCAAAACCCAAAAATAAAAGTTTCAACACTGATTTGGGGCCCCTTCAGTCTTTTAAAAAGAGATATCTGCTCTTAGAACCTTAGCTCTGTCGCTCAACCTTAAAAACATTTCTGTAAAATCCAAGAATACCGAATTGCAAGCCAGGATCAAAGAGCTGGAAACTAAGATAAAGGAACTACATCGAGTGATTGATACTGAACGCGACTCCTCGAAAAGACGACTAGCTGAAAAAAACAGGGAGATGGCAGAGATGCAGCAACAGATGCAATCGCAGCTGGACGAATATGAGCATCTGTTGGATGTGAAGCTGGCCCTGGACCTTGAGATCAATGCCTACAAGATGCTGCTGGAAGGAGAAGAAAAACGGTAAGCTTGGAAATCTCCTCTCGGTAAGTACACTGTTGACTTACAACAGCTCGTTTAGCAATAGCAGTTAGATTTATATACTGCTTTACAGTACTTTACAGCCCTATCTAAGCAGTTAACAGAGTCAGCATTTTGCCCCAACAATCTGGCTCCTCATTTTACCCATCTTAAAAGGATGGAAGGCTGAGTCAACTTTGAGCCTGGTGAGACTTGAACTGCCAAATTGCAGGCAGCCGGCAGCGAGCAGAAGTAGCCTGCAGTATTGCATTCTAACCACTGCGCCAACATGTGTCTTGAAATCTAAATCTGGATCTCCAATCCGAATGCAACTTTTTAACCCCCATGCCACACTGTCTCCCATGCTTCATGACCAACATGCTTCCTAATTATTAAATTAGCTCTTAATCTG
Source organism: Pseudonaja textilis (assembly GCF_900518735.1). The sequence goes on from NW_020769352.1 coordinate 1,387,874, forward strand.
GTTTGCATGAGGCATTAACTCTGATAAGACTGAATCCACACAAGATGCAAAACCAGAATAACTCTAGCAATAGCACTTAAGACTTATATATTGCTTTATAGCCCACTCTAAGTGGTTTAGAGAGCCAGCCCCCAATAATCTGGGTCCTCATTTTACCCACCTGGGATGGATGGAAGGCTGAATCAACCTTGAGCCTGGTGGGATTTGAACTGCCAAATGGCAGGCAGCCGGCGGGCAGCAGAAGTTGCCTGCAGTACTGCGTTCTAACCACTGCGCCACCCCGACTCTCAAGTGACCTTCAAAGTTTTAACGACACAGGGAAAAGTCACTTATGACCATTTTTCACTATTATAACCATTGCACCATACCCATAGTCATGTGACCAAAATTCAGGTCCTTGACAACTATTTGCGACTCCTATTTATGACGGCTGCAGTGTTGCAACCTTCCGACAAGCAAAGTCAATGAGGAAATCAGATTCACTTAACCAGCATGTTACTGACTTAAGAACTGCAGAGATCCACTTAACAATTGTGTCAGGCAAGGTTGTAAAATGGAACCAAGTCTTACTTTACAAATGTTTCACTTAGCAGCATAGATTTTGGGGCTCGATTGTGGTCATAACTCAAGGACTACCTGTATCTTCTTAATCTAGGTTGTGGCTTTTAAAAGTAACATATTTTTTTTTTTGCTTTACTTTGGTAGTTTGAAACTCTCCCAATTCTCCTCTGAAAGTGGGAAAGCAGAGAGGAAAAGCGATAGGAGTTGGACCACCGTAAGTCACGGCCACCGCCTCTTCCTGCAAGGAAGGAAACGCAAACGTGCATCGGCCAAGAAACAGGCGCACAGCCTGAGCTTCAAAGTGGTCCAGCGAGCATCTTCTTCAGGAAGCATCTCCATAGAAGACATTGACATGGAAGGAAAATTCATCAAAATTAAAAACAATTCCGATCAGGTAAAAACCATTCGTCTCTGGAGTTTTCAAACATCTGGGTGTTTGCATCTGGAAAAAGGTAACTTTGGGAACACAGGTAGCCCTCAAGTTACAACCATTCATTCAGTGACTGTTCAAAATTGCTGTTCTGACACAGTTCCCCAAACACGACAAACCCTCTGATGTGAACTCAAAAGATTCCTTTATTAGGAATGCTGGCAGCTCCGGCAAAAACTTTCTCTCGCAGGCTAACAAGTCTGTCCACCAGGGAGACGAATAGTTGTCTGCCACACCTATTCATCTCCGCCCCCTACCTTTTATCCCCAGAGCTAGAGTGGGGCTTTGCTATTAGCGGTGACTCTTATTTCCCAAGGATCAGCTCATAGATTTCCACTGCTCTCCTCTCCTCTGCCTTCTGCGCATCCATGCATCAGGCACTGAACCCAGCTATTCCTACTCTTCCTCATCAGCTCCAGACCTGGGAGCTGTTGACTTTCCACCTGAGGGCTAACAGAAGGCTCAGGTTCGGTCTCTGTCTCTCTTTTTCTGACAGCTCCATTCCCTCTTCCCCCTCGGAGCTCCCAAGTTGCCCTGATGCTGTCATGGACTCCCACGCTGCCTCCTCACCTGATTTGGCTACTGGAAGGGTCGGCAGCTGACAGGCCACAACAATTACAGCGGCCCTATAAAAAGGGATTTAAAACCAGCCCTCGCACTCAGGGCTATCGCAGAAACTCCATGGTCATGTGATCAAAATTTGGGCACTTGCCAACTGGCGTGTATTTACAAAGGTTGCAGCATCCAAGGATCACATGATCATCATTTGCAACCTTCCCAGCTGGCTTCTGACAAGCAACATCAACGGGACAGGACAGATTCACTTAACAATCATGGGATTCATTGCAGTGATGGCAGAAAAGGCTCTAAATAAATGTATAACCCATTTAACAACCAACTTGCTGAGCAGTGAAAATTCTGCTCTTAGTTCTGGTTGTAAGTCAAGGGCTTCTTAAAGATTCTTTGTTTGGAAAGAAAAGAATAGCTTGACTTGTTTCTTTCATAAATCCTATGGTTTTCAAGTGGCTGACATTTCTCTGCGGACCACCAAAATTTTCTCACAGATCACCAGTGGTCCCCAGCCCACTGTTTGGCGACCACTGATCTAGTCCAACCCCTGCTTAGGCAGGAAACCCTACATCACTTCAGACAAATGGTCATCCAATCTCTTCTTATCCTACGTGCTAGGATTTTTTGGCAAAAGAAGTTTTATTTATTTATTTATTTTTATTTGTCAATTGCTTACAGGATAATAGGTATAAGTAAAAACATAGTTAGGAATACATGGATACATATAAGAAAAATAAAAAATATATATAAAAGTTAAAAGTTTTTCCACCAGGGCTTTAGGTTAATTGTTTCTTAGATGCTACTTTGGTTTGCAGGATCAGCTACTAGGTGGATGGATGGTTAGGAAGCAGCACCAAAATGAATCAGACACTATGTACAAGTTTCCTGCTCAATTCATTCTTCAGGCTGGTCACGTAGTAACTGTGAGTGTCTATTTTTAATAGTTCTCTTACTTTTTTGTGGGGGGGATGGAAAACTTTAAATGGTTTTATTTTGCTTCTCGTTGTTCAGCCTGCTTGAAAAGCTATCCACATTCCCTTTCACATCAGTCACAAACCATTTAAAATCAGATTTAACTTCTGTACCATTATTTCTTTTCAGATCTGGGGGAAAAGTGTGGGTTTAAACCCAAGTCCTAGCACCCTAGTTTGGGAATCCCAAAAGTCACGTAGACTTGGAGAGAACATCGGTATTGTTCTCCTCGACGGTGATGGGAATGTAAGTACCAAACTGACTTTACCTGATTATTATTCAGAAAGCCAGTTTAGTTTGATGGTTTAGGGCACCAGCCTAGAATCCAGGAGACTATGAGTTCTAGTTTCCAATTTAGATATTTGGGTCAGTCACTCACTCTCAGCCTAAGAAGGACACAAAACAGTTGCAAGGAAAACTCTGGGTTTATCCAGGCAGTTGCCGGGAGTGAGGACTTAACTGGAAGGCACAAAAAAAAATTTTTTTTTAAACTTAACACCTCTGTCACGTGTCTTCTACTTTCAGGAGACTGCAGAAGGAATGATCATGTATCTGGAAAGAGGAGAAGGTGATGGAGAAATGGAAGATGCTGCAGAAGAAACAAAGCTAGGGATTCATAGCCAGGTATGCTTAACTGACCATCTGAATGTTGAGAATGAGGACTAGATCATTGGATTCTTATTTGGTGGATGGGGATGCATTTCACTTCAAATGCCAATTGGGGAGAACAGTGGTCGGATTCAAAAAAATTTTTTACTACCGGTTCTGTGGCATGGCTTTGTAGGTGTGGCAGGGGAAGGATACTGCAAAATCCCCTTTCCCTCCCCACCCCACTAACCTGCTTTCCAGCTCCGTTCTCCTGTGCAGGGCAACCAAAGAAGGCCCAGCCAAACAGCTGGGACTCCAATGAGAGGCAGAGAATAGATGGAGGCAGGGCCAGTCAGAGGTGGGATTTGCCGGTTTTCCAAACGACTCAAAATTTCTGCAACCGGTTCTCCAGAACTGGTCAGAACCTGCTGAATACCCACCTCTGACCCAGAGTCACCTTATCCGAGCGGCCTACCAATTTAATAAATGAATAATGTAGTAATGTTCCTCTCATCTCGACATATTCGGGATTAAAAAAAGAAATGAAAGCAGCCGGTGGGGGGTGTTCTTAAAAATCTTGCAAACTTACAAAAGGAAACAAGAACTTATTTCCCGCCCCAGTATTGCTCAGCCAGGTTGTAAACTTATGGTTTATGGGCACTACTTGTGTACTGAAATGATTGTGGAAATCCATACAACCCTCCAAGCCAGAGATCATCAGTTCTAAGCTGTCCATTCCTTCCCGCAGCACAATGAAACCCGCAGCTGCCCCATCATGTAACCAGGTGTTGGTTCCTTACTGGATAAGCTTGAAACAGGATGTGCCCAGAATTGAAAATGGCGTCAGAGATTGTTTGGCTCCGCCCAGGGAGTGGATGCTGTACCTTTCCTCCATTCTTCTCAACTTCCAAGGACAAGGTGGCTTGTGACTCCTAATGGCCAACCCGTGAAAGACTTATATGCAAGGATTAAGGCAGATGGGTACCATCTTGATTATGATCATCTCGGAGTTGCCTCTGTGAGTCTTAAGATACCTTCCATTTTTCTGGCCTACTATGAACAAGCAAGCAGCTCATCTTGCTAAATTAGAAGGATAGTAAATGCCCTGTGTTATTTAATCAAGTGCCTGGTTATTTTGCACAAAGTGTGGCCTTTTGCAAACCTCCTCATTCCTCTATAAACCAGGGGTCTTCCTCCTGTATGTATCCAAACAAAAGCCTGACTTTTGTACCGAGGTTGCAATTCTAGTTTTCTTCGATAGCTGGGCAGGTGTTCCAACGAATAGGCCACATTAAGGAATTCCTTTTGCTCCAATTATATATGGTAGCCGTACACTACCCGCTTCCTCTCTTTTTTAACAGAAATGGCCGTGACAGAGCATATTGGAGGTTTGTCTAGAAGTTGCCTAACGCCAGGGCTGATTTTGCAATAGGAAATCTTTCCTTACGCTGTCTTCTTTCAGAATGGACCTGAAGGACCATGCAGGGAGGAAGTTAAAAGTGCCCGTCAAATTCAGCATTTCTTTTCAGTCTCTACCAGCAACAATTTGTGGCTAAAGAATGGTTTTGTTCCTAGCAGCCTCAGGGTAGGATAAGGTTCTTGAACATAGTGTCTTTTTCTGGAAGGGTTTCTTTCAGTTGGATTTTCTTCAACGGAGACTTTTAGAAATGGTTAAATTATTAATGCCAGCGGTTTCTGATATTTTACCAGGCCTGAACAGTTTGGTGTGGTACGTGCTGTTTAGGTGCTTCTACTTGCTTGTCGGCCTTATTAAAGGCACAGATCTGGTAAACATTTGCTTCCGATTAAAGATATCTCCTTTCAGCCAACGGCTCTTTACGGCGTTTAAAACAAAATGTATATTTGGCAGGCTTAAGTCATATTTTGTCCGTATGTTATTTCAAGAGGAAGAAACGTTCTCCAAACTGAGCCCCCTGTCTTGATGCATTTTTTACTCTATTCTATTTTAAATTGTACCTCATGTCCCCATTTATGGGAGATTGCTTAATAAAATTTGGGCCAATATCGTCAATTTAACCATAATAACTTGGTAACAACTGGTAGCTTACACAGCTTATGAGGGGAAGAAAGGGTGTGGGGGACACAATAGTTAGATGAAATTCCCATGAAACCTGAAATAGCTCCTTTCTATAATAATTAGGAAGGTTGGTCGCTTTGCTTATAGGTTTTAGAAAAATTCAGTTTGCTGCTGTGAGACATACGGGAATAAAGTCATTGGGTTGTTGAATACTGTTTAGTCTTCAAGAACTTTGCTTCATCTAATGCTATAAGGTAATGGTTCCCAAAGTGGGCAGTACTGCCCCTGGGCTGGGATGCCTTAGGGGGGCGCTAAGAGGCAAGGGTGCTGGCCCTGCAGGTTCACCCATTGACTAGCACCGCTCCAGAGCCGGCGCCTCCAATGCGGATGCGGTGGCACGTTACATGCTGCCATGGCCGCGTTCGACACGCTGCCGCCCCTGCTGCCTCTTAGCACCCCTCTGCTGGCCCCCTTGGGGACGCTAAGAGGCGGCAGGGGGGTGTTTGAGGTGCCAGCCCTGCAGGTTCACCCACTGACTGTAGTAACGCTCCAGAGCCGGCGCCTCCAATGCGGAAGCAGTGGCACGTTATGTGCCACCACGGCCGTGTTCGGCCTGCCACCTCTTAGCGGCCCTAAGGGGCCTGGCAGAGGGGCGCTAAGAGGTGGCAGGGAGGCATTCAAGGTGCCAGCTGGCCCTGCAGGTTGACCCATTGAGGTGCCGGCTCCGGAATTGATGTTTCCCGACATGCCTGCGGGGGCAGCACCTCGAACACAGTAGCAGTGGCATGACTTTGCTCTACTTTTCCAACGCTGCCCTGCTGCCTGCCCTGGGCTTCCTCAACCCTGCTCTGTACTGGCTCCAGGAAGCAGGGAACAGCACCGCCCTCCACGTCGTGAGTGCCCCAGGAGCGAGGGGCAGTTTGGGAGGCTGATCCCTGGTGGGAGGGGCAGCCTGTGAACTTGCTGTCAGGCACGGCAACTACAAAGAGGAGCAGGCTTGGTTGAGCAGGATCCTGGATATTGGGCATGTGGTCAAAGCCTTCCTACCTATTTACCAATCTGTCCGTCCATCCATCCATCCATCCATCCATCCAAAAGGTCTGTCTTTCTGTCTGTCTATCTACCTACCTATCCATCCATCCATCCATCCATCCATCCATCCATCCATCTTCCTACCTACCTACCAATATATCTACCAATCTACCTACCTACCTATCTACCTATCTGTCATCTATCTATCCATCCATCCATCCATCCAAAAGGTCTGTCTGTCTTCCTGCCTGCCTGCTTGCCTGCCTGCTTCCCTGCCTGCCTGCCTACCTGTCTGTCTATCTATCCTTCCATCCATCCATGTTCGAGGCGCCAGCTCCACAGGCACATCAGGAAAGTAGAGCAAAGCCACAGAGGGAGGGAGAGGGGGAGAGAGAGAGAGAGAGAGAGAGACCTGATGCATCAGATTGAAATGAGGCCTAGTTTAGACTGAGGCCCTTTTCCACATTGAAACCTCTTTGGCTTCTATTAAAGGTTTTGTGGACAAAGCATGGTCAAGACTATCAGGAAGCTCTCACATTTTGTTGAGGCTTTAAACAGGATCCATTGGACCAGACCTCCACCCTAAAATATTACTTTTCCCCCAGTGAATTATAGTGCCAATTCTGAAGAAGGCAAAACCAAAATGTACTGGTAAATTATGAGAACACACACACACACACACACACACACACACACCCTTCTAACCCTACTGGAGCAGGTGATTGGACTAGAATAGATATCTCATTATCTTTCTCCTCCCTCCCTCCTTCTTTATTTCTTTTTCTTTCTGTCCCTTCCTTCCATCCCCATTTCTTTGTCCCTTGTTCTTTCTTTCCCTTTTCTCTTTCTTTTCTTCCTTCTCTCTCTCTCTCTCTCTCCTCTCTCTTTCCCTCTCTGAGGCTCACCCCATTGACTTGGTGCACTGCTCCACTTGGACTTGCTTGTGCAGGTCCCTCCGGTGCAGCGGGCTCAATGGGGTGGACCTGCAGGGCTGGCACCTAGAACGTGGCAGTGCCGGCACGTTTGAAAAGTAGAGCAAAGCCAGAGGTCAGTAATTTTTGCTGCAAAGAATAACAAAAGCTTCTGGGCTGTGCACAAGAAGGGACACATGTCAATGCAATTCAGCAACATAAAATAAAGAAATACAAATAAAACAAATCAACAAGAATCAGCAAAGCACCTCTGATTAGATTCTATTCACTACTAGAATCTAATCAGTGATGCTTTGCCAGTTCTAGTCCAATGACCTGCTCCTGCAGGGTTGGAAGGGAGTGTGTGTGTATGTGTGTGCAATGGCTGTCAAAACTCCAAAAACAGGTCAAGTAGCTCTGGGGAGGCCAGTCATAAATTAGAACACTTGCTAAACAACCGGCCGTTAAGTGAGGACCACTTGTATTTGGTTTGCCAGTCACGAAATCACACCCACCCAGTCACATGCCCACCAAACCACACCTATACCCAGTCATGTGACCACAAAGCCACACCCAGCCAGTCACGTGACCAGCAAGCCATGCTTGTCCAGTCACGTGACCAGCAAGCCACACCCTCAAATTAGGCCACGCCTACAGAAATTGAATCCCACCCCTGGATGGGGGGGGTACCGAGGATGAGTTTGTAGGGGCGGTGGACTGAAAAAGTTTGGGAACCACTGCTATAGGGAGTAAGTTGTGATCCTTCAAAAATGTATATTTTACTGTACATTTTGAGAGAGAATTTAGTTTTATCCTTAGCTATATGTTATATAGTTGATTTTAGCAAGATTTGATCTCAGCTGAATGTTCCTCTGTAAGCAATGCTGGTTAGCTTGAGCAAGAAGTTGGATTTTTGAGCCCTAAATGAAAAGATGGAAAAACAGATCAGAGTGATATGGGGGGGAAAAGTTTTAAAGAATCTTTTGTACTGTAGGAGGGAAGCCAGAAGTACCAACTAAGCTGATAACAGTCAATTTTTTTCTTATCCTTGGCCATTTTTCAGAAACCTAGTTCACAAGCACAAAAGCTCAAGTGCCAAAATTTAGCTCTGGGTACGGCAGATGGTATGAAGCCAGTAGCCAAAAGAATGACATACCTTGTAAGATGAAGAGGAAATATATTTCCCACAAGAGTGTTTTTATTAAAACTGGTCAGTGAAGAGTTAAAAGCATTGGAGGATAACGTTGACTTAATACAGGAATATCAAGGAAGCAATAATTTTTCTCTAGTCAAAAAATACACGGTAAGTATCAGCTTTTTACAGTTAAGTTCAATGTAACAGTAGTGGGTCAAGGATAACCAACTCAGAGTAGCTGTCAAATTTGTACCCACAAAATAAAATTCATCCCTCGATGAATGGCTTCCCGTTGCGATAATCGGCGTCAATAGCTTGGCTTTCGGGAAAAGCCTCCGCGAGATTTTCAAGGCACAAAAAGCACAAGGCTGGCTACTGTTCTTTGCTTATAACCAAAGGGGCTTCATAATTTGAAAAACAAATGGTATGGATACAAAATAAATATATTTCTTAAAAAACACATACAAAAGTCAGTTAAGTTGGTCAGAAGAAGCACAGACTTTCGGAGCGCAGGTGAAAACACGGCTTTGGGCACAAAGAATGTTTTGGTTGCATCAGCGGGAAAAGGAGATGCTCACTGCGGCAGGGCAACAATGACTTCAACGTAGCTGATGGGGAAGAATCCGGATTCCCCATTTAACATGCCTTCATACCAGTTCTCGTCAATCTGATTGGTCAACATGATGATGTCGCCTTCCTTAAAGCCAAGCTCCCCTTCATTTTCAGGCTCAAAGTCATACAAGGCTTGGCAGCAAGGTTGGTCCATGTGCAACGAAGAACCTGGCCAGAATGAGCAATGGAGACATTCAGGTTGCTTTCCGACAAAATTTTGTCTCAAAGTCAATTTGCAACAAAGTGCAAGATTATAAATAGTAGACTGCACACTGAAAGATTATAAAGAGTAGACTGCACATGCAACGGAGTGCAAGATTATAAAGAGTAGACTGCACAAAGTTAATGCAGGTAGTCCTTGACTTAACAACAAAACACTTACCAACTCTTTGAAGTTAACAGACTCAAAATTACAACCCATTCTTGAAGTTACAACTGCTGCACCCCCTTCAATTGCACTTGGCAATTGCCTTGCATTTAAAATGGATTGCAGCATCCAGTAGCCACGTGGTTATGTTTTGAGATTATTCTTTTTGCCATTTTCTGGCAAAAAATACTTATTGGATAAGCTGGATTTGGATTTGTATCAATGTGATTTGCTTTATGACCATAGTGGCTCACTTAATCATCATTGTAAAAATGGTTGTAAAATCTAGTTTGGTCATATAGTGACTTGACATGGTCAAAATTCTGGCTCAAATGTAGTTGAAAGTCCAGGATTACCTATAGTTAAGCACTAGTGCCTACTACATCTTTGAATGATTTGCTTTCTTTCTGACCAACCTTTCTCTTGCACATATTTACACTTCTCTAGATATTTGTCTTGGCTTAATTATTTCATCACCCCTTCCCCAAAAATGGGGCTCTCTTTGAAGATAATTGCTTGCTGAATTTATTCTTGAAGGGTGAGAAATGAAAGGTCTTCAAGGAAAATCAATGTCCAGTGGCCTTATTGAAACTTTGGGACAACCATGACCCAGAAGATCAAGAATCTCCTAGATCCCATGGTTACATACCTGATGATTTAATTGATGGACTGAAGGAAATTCCATTGTGTGGTTGACCATTGCTTATTTCCAGATGCGTCCGTGTGATTGGCTTGGGCTTAAATTCACGTTTAGGGCGACTTGAAGCTACATTTATCCTGAAAGCAGGATGGAGATGGAGAGATCAAGCTTTTCAAACAGTCAGAAATGCCTGCTGTAAGTGTTTGAAAATTATCCCACATGGGAATTATTCTGCTTCCATCACTGCCACCCCAAAAATCCTTGTAAACCCATGAGTTCTCATATATATATATATATATACACACACACACACACACACACACACACACACACACACACACATACCTACCATGAATCAATGTGATGTAAGAGAACAGCGTGCACACACACACACACGCACACACATATCGCATTGATTCATGGTTTGTTAAACCGCAGTCCATGGAATAAACAATAATTGACTTAACTACACAATAAGCTTAACCCAAATACCCATGTTTTGATTTAGTACGAAGTGCAAAGCCATCCACTAATAGTAATTTTGAGCTTTACAGCTCATTGCTGATGTGACTAGGTCCGCTGAGAATGAAGAGGAGAAACTGTCTTGTCTTCTGAGATACATATACAAATGTATACATATCCTATACAAATACGTACGTATACGATACTAAACCTGTTTCCTCTCTTACAACCCTTCAAGAAAGTAGTTAAAGATATAAACACGAGTGGAAGATCACTCCATGACCTCTGAAAAGCCACAGAAGCTAATTTCACACACGGGCTGAAAATGCAATATGGTTGGTTTAATTCTCACCTAGCGTATTTTCCTAAGCCCTGGCCTGTGGTTTCAGGGCTTAGTGTATTGGACAAACTCAGGCAATTGTGGTTTATTCAGCCAAGGAAAGGTTAGCATAGCATGGGAATCTTGTCATCATGTTGATCTGAAGGACAGTGGGATGGAGGGATGACTGGACTAACTTGAGACCTTCGAAATTATTGAAAGAATCTGACTGCTTATTGAATGCAGCGGATACAAGTTGATATCACAAAGATCATCAGGATGCCAGCTTGGGCTAACCTGCAATAATGAGACACTTGTTGTGTTATCAACAGCTCACATACTAGGATCAGATGATGCGGCATGATTATATGACTGTTGTTTACATTATGACATGATACACATGTTTTGGCGTGGTCTCGTGGCTTAGTAGACCTTACTAAATGAGGATGGCCAGTTTTCTAGAATATGAATGAATAATATCTTAAAGATTACTATTCTTCCTAACTTCCAAGGGCCAGAAGTGATCACCATGGCAGGGTTCTATAGTCAACAGTGATATATATGCCAGTTCTGGTTAACTTAAGAGCCGCGGTGGCGCAGTGGTTAGAGTGCAGTACTGCAGGCCACTTCTGTTGCCTGCCGGCTGCCTGCAATTTGGCAGATCAAATCTCACCAGGCTCAAGGTTGACTCAGCCTTCCGTCCTTTCAAGGTCGGTAAAATGAGGACTCAGATTGTTGGGGGCAATAGGCTGACTCTATAAACCGCTTAGAGAGGGCTGGAAAGCACTGTGAAGTGGTATATAAGTCTAAGTGCTGTGGCTATTAACAAAACTGGTTTGGCATCCTGGAGGAGCAGCCCTATGGTAGCACTTCTTCTACAGAGCTTCCTCAGTTTGAAATGTAACCAATCCATGACGATGCTTACCGATTTTGTAGCTTGCTCTGCAGATCCTCCAAAATTTCTGCAGACTGTTTATGGTAATCCAGCGCAGCTTCTACTAAGACTAGCAGCTGGCTCACTTGCTCTATCTAGAAAAAGGGAATCCAAACAGAAAGTTTTTGTGAAGGATTTTTCCAAGCAAGCTGGAGGAAACATGGACTCCAAAGGAACAGTCAGTTCTCCTTCAGTGGGGCTTATATCAATGGATATAACAAGGAAGAAGGACAGTTTGGAAGAGTATCTATCTGAGAAAATGAATTAGACAAAACGCTTCCCTTTTTCTCGGAGTACCATTTTCCACCAGTGTTCCTTTTCTGCCAACCATACATCTGTTGCCATAGTTCAGCGTTTTCTATAATTTCCTTACTATTTCTGTGTATTATTTAGTGCATGATGAGACCATGACAGACGAGAAATAAACATATGTGTGTGTGTATATACACACACACACATACACACACACTCTATGTAGTTATAGGTGAAACTTCTATGAGGGTATTGCAATGGCCTCATAACTGGATGTCCAATTCAGCGATCCAGGCAAAAGCCTCTGGCATTGCTTCGTGAAGATCTTCTAGGGCACGGAGATCCCCAAACCCTGGTTTGCAGACCAGGACTGGCCAGAGGGTTCCAGAAACCAGGTCATGCAAACAAGCGAAGCCCAGGGGTGGGATCCTGCTGGGGCTTGGCAGGGGTTTGGGAGAGCCAAGATTCTGTGCAGTTCAGAGAACCCCCAAATCCCACCCTTGGCTGGCCCGACCCACTCCGCTCTTCCCAGGAGTCCCCACGTGGCCCGTTTTGGATGCAGGTAAGTGCAGGGGGCGTGCAGAGGCTCAGGGAGGGTGAAAAACGGGCCTCCGGGAAGTTTGGGAAGGCTGGAAATGGGCTCATTTCCAGCTTCCAGAGAGCCTCCGGAGCCCGGGGAGGCAGTTTTCGGCCTCCTGGAGGCTCGAGGAAAATCTCCGGAGCCCAGGGAAGGCAAAAACACCCTCCCCACCACCATGGTGCAGGAGGCCAACTAATGTCATTGCAAAAAAGATTGTGAAATGAGATGTGGACACACAACTCAATAACTTACAACTATAATTCTGAGCACAAGTATAAATAAATAATTACCGTTACGATCGAGTTTCAAATTTTTAGAGTCACAATTATCACTAGAGGGCAGCACATCATAAAGAAATATTAAGTAAGTAGAATTGGACACAATTTGACCTCTTCCAAAGTGACAGTATGCAGAATAAGTGGGCAGCTGATTGTCCAAGTCCCCCAATAATTTTTCAAGAGCAGGATGACTTCTGGGTGGTAACACATGAAAGTGGTTGGCAGGAAGAATTCCATCCTGTCTTTCAGTAGCAATTAATGAAAATGGGGGACGAAGAGGAAGAAGCTGACAGTTGGGAGGGAACCTGTAATCTGATAAGCAGGTCACTCACATAGATCTGTCTCCAAAGGGCTTTTTCCAAAGGGCAACTGGACTTCCTTGATTTTTTTTCCCTTTGAAAACATTTCACTTCTCATCCAAGAAGCTTCTTGATGTTCTTCTGAACAGAACTGAAGAAGCTTCTTGGATGAGAAGCGAAACGTTTTCAAAGAAAAAAAAATCAAGGAAGTCCAAGTTGCCTTTTGGAAAAAAAACACCTTTGGGACAAACATGACCTACAGCATACAGGTGTGGAAAACCTACAATGCAGGTAGTCCTTGACTTATGACAATGCTTGGGATCAGAATTTCTGTTGCTAAGTAAATGGTTGTTAAAGTGAGCCACATCCTATTTTATGACCTTGTCACAGATGGCAAATGAATCAATTGGTTGTTAAGAGAATCTAATTTCCCCTATGGGCTTTGCTTGTATTTGCCAGTTGCTGACCACCTAATGAGTGTGTAGAATCTATCATTCCAGGAAAAATACATTTTGCACACTGCTAATGCAAAAGAGATGATAAGGGGACCGAGGTAAGAATTTCTTGCAATCTGGAAGATGGGAGACAGAACTTAAAACTATTTTAAGGATGATCCTAGGTGTGTTTTCCATTTCCTAACTCCTAAAATAGCAAGAAAATGCATCACCAAACCAGAGGGGAGACAGATAACAGGTCTTGAGAGGCGGAAACTGCCAGCTACTCCACTTAAAAACCTCTTCTCAACCGCTTCCAGGAAGAGCGACCCAAATTGCAGGAAGAGGGAATTATACAGCCATTCATGGGTTTCATCGCCTGCCTTGTTTGGGAAAGAGTAGGCTGTGTTCAGAGTTCAGGCAACCTGTTCATCTTCCCAATTGCTAGTTATGGCCCACAAACACCCACGTGGAGACTGTAAGTCTCGCGCTCAAATTGCAAAAGGGAAAAAAAGCTTACGTCATTTTCCAAAAAGTGGAACATGCTCCGTTCTGCCAGCTCTTTGGACTCTTCAAACTTCTCAATGGCTTGCTTCACTTCCTCGTCTGGAATCTTCCCTAGACGCTTCCGTTTGTAATCATAATCTAGACGCCGGCCTTCTAACTTTTTTAGATGGTGCTATTTTATAACGAAGGGAAAGAAGAGATTCATATGGTTAGAGCGAACAAGAAGAAGTCCTTTTGTACAGGGGCAGAAATATGTTTTTAGTCATGGGGAGTGGCTAAAAAAAGTATAATAAAATAACAGCATCAGTGAATGCTTCAGCAATAAATTGTTAAATTTTAGATACTTCATTCATTGTGAAAAGTTTCCAGGCCATCTACATAAGCAGCAACATATATCTGTCAAAATACGGTTTACTTTTATGTTCTGGATCTCATTAAATTTCTGTCATGTTTTCTCTCTCTTGATTGTAGAGCGCCCATTCATAGTTAAGACTCCACTAACATTTATGCGGTGTGTTTATCCATGTTTGACTGAATCATGGTTTACTGGTGTAGGTTTTTGGACCTGGTATCTGATGGACAGTGCTGGGCTTCAGAATTTAGTGACCATGATCTAGACAACAGACTTTCTGATATTTGACCAGCAATCGTGGCTGCATCTTCTGTGTCAAGGAGGTTTGTTACGCCCAATCATAGTTTAATTCATCAAAGTTGCCAGGTTCACATCCCACGCCAGGCAAAAATACATAATTTCTTCTGAAGTGAGGAAAAAACAAATCACATATTTTTTGCAAGGGATCTGAGGAAGATAGAAAACTTCCAGTGACTAAATTCTCCTTAAGCTTCAAGGAAGGAAGATATACTCCAGTTGCTCCAGAAAAATAGGGATCTAATAACTGGGTCCAGATAACCACAGAATAACCTGAATGATGCTGGAAAGTCTGTGATTCAATGTGTTGCTGGATCTCCGTCACTCAAACAGGAGAGCCAGTTTAGACTAGTAGCAGTTAAGGCACCAGACTAGAAAGTGGGAGGTGATGAGTTCAAGTCCCACCTTAGCTGTGAAAGCCAGCTGGGTGATTTTGGTTCAGTCATTGTCTCACAACCCAACCCACCTCACAAGGTGGTTTTTGTTGTGAGGAAAATAAGAGGAGAAAGATATGTTGAATATGTTCGCCGCCTTTGGCTGCACGTAAAAATAATAAAGGAAGGATACAAATAAATATATCATAAAAAATTATCTCGGCATGGCCACATTAAGCCAGAGGAAACATCCTTTGTTTGGGAAGCACACCTCATCTGAAGATGGTAGTTATATTTTGCTAATCTAAGTTTAAGATATTACGCAAATCCAGGCATTAGGGAGTGAAAAAGAGACCACGAGAGAGATTTGAGAAACGCTAATATTATTCCAAGGATGCACCTCACGTCCCTAGGCAAATATTCGAGGCAGAGATAAAACTCACTCCAATCTCTTTTAAATCCTTCTCCTGCAGTAGCTGTAGAGGGTCAATAAAGTTCTGCTTGATGGTGATATCTAGGGAGTCTTTCACTTCTGCCATCTGCTTCATACTTTCTCCCATATCGATCAGCGCAGCGCCTTGTAAAGAAGAAACAACACTCGTGTATCTTCTGGGGAAGAATTGTAGGGTTGTTGTTGTTTTTTTTCTTTAAAGAAAAGATTCAGCAGCTTCCTAACTGAAATTTAAAAGGCTTATTTTCAGCTGCTCTTCTTTGAAATGTGTAAAGTTTCTACCCTTCCTATGTCCCAGATCATTTCTCGGGTCAGATACTTTAGAAGAGTCAATTCACAACTAAAAAGAACTTCCTGCTGTAGTGGGAGGGAGGGAGGAAAGGAGAGAGAGAGAAGAGAGAGTGATGAGTGGGGAGAGAGAGAAGAGAGAGTGAGGAGTGGGGAGAGAGAGGAGAGAAGA
>NW_020769352.1:1403738-1415409 GCF_900518735.1 Pseudonaja textilis
GAGAGAGAGGAGAGAGAAGAGAGAGAGAAGAGAGAAAGAAGAGAAGAGAGAGAGAGGAGGGCGGGAGAAAGAAGAGAGGAGAAAGGAGAGAATCTTAGCATTCCCTGCACAATTTGGGGCTCTTATAGGTGTGCCAGATTACATCTCCCATCATCCCCATTCAGCACAGCCATGACACAACTCAAGTAATACACCTGGGCATCATTTACAGTCCTTGAACATGGTACATCCGTTTTAAGGACCATCAGGCAAACCCAGAGGCCGTATCTCGTCACGTTCGGGCCTCCTCACTCTTTGCATCTTGTATCTCTGTAATGCTCAGGCAGGGACCCTTTAAAAACCCAGGTGCATTAAGTGCCGCTTGCAAGAACTACACAAACAATGCTACGTGGCTGCAGAAGCTCACCAAAGGTGGAGTCCTCTCTCAGTTCCTTCCCATACCGGAGCATACAGTCCCCAAGCAATCCTTCGGTCTGTGGGTATCCTGTGGCCTTCACTTGTCCCCGGATCTTGGAGACAGTGTTCAGCATTCCTAGCTTAGCTCTGTAGGCTTTAAAATAGAGAGATTAATACTGGAAAGCTTGAAAGATATGCTGGGATTTCTATATTGCCTGGAGAACATTTCTGCCCATTGACTTCATGTCTCCAGGCCTGGAGTGTTATTTTATTATGCAATCACCATAGAAGCAAGTTGTCACCAGCTTCAGTCGAGGACCTGCATACTGCACAAGTCAAAAAGAGGGCTGTGAAAATATTTACAGACACCTCACATCCCGGACATAAACTGATTCAACTCCTACCCTCAAAATGACGCTACAGAGCACTGCACACCAGAACAACTAGACACAAGGACAGTTTTCCCCCCGAATGCCATCACTCTGCTAAACAAATAATTCCCTCAACACTGTCCAACTATTTACAATGTCTGCATCACTATTACTATTGATCTTCTCATCACTCCTTATCGCCCATCCCCTCCCACTTGTGACTGTATGACTGTAACTTTGTGCCTTCTATCCTAACAATTTTTATTGACTGTTTTCTAGTACATATGATTGCTTATTGTACCCTATGACTATTATTAAATGTTGTACCATATGATTCTTGACTCTTGATGAACGTATCTTTTCTTTATGTACACTGAGAGCATTTGCACCAAACAAATTCCTTCTGTGTCCAATCACACTTGGCCAATAAAGAATTCTATTCTGTTCTATTCTATTCTATTCATTCAGACCCAGGGTGGCTAACAAACAGGGGTTAATGGCTTCCCACAATGGAAGCCCAACACTTCTGTTAAGTGAGAGGTTCATTAAGTGAGCTTTGTTCTATTTTACGACCTTCGTTCTTAAGCGAATCACTGCAGTTGATCAGTTGGTAAACTGGTTGTTAAATGAATCTGGTTCCCCCTCCCCACTGATTTTGCTCGTCAGATGACTTTTGCAAAAGGGGATCCCGTGACCCCGGGACTCTGCAACGGTCATAAATACGAATCTGTTGCCAAGCTTCTGAATTTTGACTACATGACCACAGGGATGCTGCAAAGGTTGTAACTGTGAAAAATGGTCGTCCTTTTTTTCAATGCCATTGTAACTTTGAACGGTCTGCTGTAACTGCTATAAGTCAAGGACTACCTTTATGTCTTAAGTATATATGGTTAGTCCTCGAATTAAGACCACAATTAGGAGCAGAATCTCTGTTGCAAAGCCAGGCAACTGTTAAATGAGTCACACCCCATTTTATGACTTGTTGGCCATGGTTCTTAAGCAAATCACTGCAGGTGTGCTGGTTAGACAGTATATAGAATATGCTGGTTAAACAGTATATAGTTTGGGAATGAAAGCTGTCCCCTTAAGAGAATGTTTCATGGGATATGTAGTTCATGTCATGTGGTCACATCTATAATCCTGATTGGTCACTGAATTGACCTCTGGTTGGGTTGTGGGGAGCTTTGGTCTTTCTTACCTGGACCTCAGCAATGTGCTGGAGTCTTCCCTTGCTGTATCTTATGGGATGAAGATAACTATATTTTCACACTATGAAGAGACATGATAACTAAACATTACAAAGGCTTCCTATGATTCACAGTTATGCTGATATTCATGTAACGTCCAATCTTTGCATTGTCGTCTTCATAACGTGAAAAGATAGTTATCTTCATCCCATAACAATACAGCAAGGGAAGATTCCAGCACGTTGCTGGGGTCCAGGTAAGAAAGACCAAAGCTTCCCCCAACCCAATCAGAGGTCAATTCAGTGACCAATCAGGAGGGCAGATATGACCACATGACCTAAACTACATCTCCCATGAGGCATTAACTACATTTCCCATGAAGTATTCCCTTAAGGGGACAGCTCTCATTCCCAAACTAACTATGTACTGTTTAACCAGCACACTCTATATACTGTCTGACCAGCACAACAGCTATTAAGTGAATCACACCATTATTAAGTGAATCTGACTCCTGCCAGTGATTTTGCTTGTGGGAACCTGGCTGGGAAGACTGCAGCAGGCGATCACATGACTTGGCATACCACAACCATCACAAATATGTGCCACTTGCCAAGTGCCTGTATTTTGACCATGTGACCATAGGGGACTGGAGACTAAAACATATGAAGAATGGTTGCGGGAACTGGGCCTGGCTATCTAGTGAAGAGAAGGACCAGGGGAGACAGGATAGCAGTCTTCCAATTTTTGAGGGGACAGGCAGGGGTCAAGACAGGCAGGGGTCAAGCTATTCTCCAAGGCACCTGAAGGCCAGACAAGGAACAATGGATGAAAACTGAACAAGGAGAGATTTAATCTGGGAATAAGGAGAAACTTTCTGTCATTGAGAACAATCAACCAATGGAACAGAAGTTGCATTCAGAAGTTGTGGGAGCTTCATCACTGGAAGCTTTCAAGAAGAGATTGGACTCCCATCTTTCAGAAATGGTGTAGGGTCCCCTGCTTGGGCGGAGGGTTGTATTAGATGACCTACAAAGTCCCTTCCAACTCTGATTATCTGTTATCTGCTACAACAGTCATAAGTGCAAGGATCAGTTGTCAGCCACTTTTTTTCAGTGTTGTTGTAACTTTGAGGGTCCACTAAATGAATGATTGTAAATTAAGGACTACCCATAAACAGTAAGTAAAAAATATAGACAATAAAATGGTTACAATGCAAAAACATCCATAGAAAACAAAACGAAACTGAGAGGCACAGATCTGATGGATTGGTTTGCAAAGATGCTCTGTTGTTTGAAACATCTGGAACTCACTGAAACTATCTTGCTCTTACCTGGGTTAGGTTGCAGATATTCTGTAGCTTTGGTTAAGAGCTCTGCCACTGCCTTGCTAGTGACATCAATTTTCTATAAGAGGAAAATAAAACATCTTTAGGTGGGCTGTGCAAATCATGTTCAATCTGAGCCACTTTTTACTCAACACCTCCAATTTTGAATTCCTAAATTGGAAACGGGCAGTTTTGGTCATTTTAGAAGGGTTTTGAACTTGAAACTTTTCTAAGGTTAAGGGGGTCCTTGGTGCTCTCTGAGCTTCCTTGTTTTTCTGCAGATGTTTCATTACCCAAATTAGATTACATCATAGTCCTAGCATTGATGATGTTACCTAGTTTGGGTAATGAAACGTCTGCAAGAAAATAAGCAAGTTCAGAGAGCACCAAAGACCCCTCATTTCAACCCTGAGCTACAAATATTCTCCTTTATTGATTTCTAAAGTTGTTGAAAGAACCCCTGTTGGACACTGGTCAGGATGCTGGATTCAAAAGATTTCAATTTTGAACCATCGCTAATCTTTAACAATATATGACGGGGACTATTCCTTTCGTACATTACACACAAATTTGGGCCAACCTTGTCTCCTGTAGACCTTTTGCTAACTATGGTCTATTTTAGAAAAAGGAATGAAAAGGCCTCTCAAGTGATGATTAGAAATAACCACCTTGCAATTAGCAGTATCACGGGTTTGCCTTACCTTCTCCATCTCTTGAAAGTCTTCATCAAGTTTTGTCCCTTCTGCTCCACTGATCTTCTCGCTGAAAAGCTGCAGGAGGAAAAGAATAATGATAAACAATATCAATAAAGTCGATGGAGATTCTGTCAACCAGGTCATGGTTGTCCCAAAGGTGCTTTATTTGTTTTTTCAAGAGGCAACTGGACTTTCTGTTTTTTTCTTTGAAGATGTTTTGCTTCTCATCCAAGAAGCTTCTTTAGCTCTGACTTCCATTCCTTACCAACCAGCCAGAGCTGAAGAAGCTTCTTGGATGAGAAGCAAAATGTCTTCAAAGAAAAAAACAGAAAGTCCAGTTGCCTCTTGAAAAAAGCACCTTTGGGACATGAATCCAAAGGACCTGTCATCACTGGAAAAAATACTGATAAAACACATACGTCCAAGGAAAACCAAGAACTTTCCTTAAACCCTGCAAACAGCACACCTAGCATGTATTTCAGGTCAACCAATGAAAAGCTGATTGTAAAGACAAAGCCTTGCTCATCCCCTATCCTCTTGAACAGAGAGGAAGGCTGGCCACTGACTTTCAGCAACAACATTTTGATTGAGATGAGAAGCTGTATCATTAGTGTAGGCTTATCTGCTATAAACTAAACCCAAAGTAGATGTCTATTCTCCGTCATCCAGGTCACGGTTGTCTCAAAGGTGCTTTTTTCAAGAGGCAACTGGACTTTCTTGGTTTTTCTTTGAAGACGTTTTGCTTCTCATCCAAGAAGCTTCTTCAGCTCTGGAGCTTCTTGTATGAGAAGCGAAATGTCTTCAAAGAAGGAAAAAAAACCCACAGAAAGTGCAGTTGCCTCTTGAAAAAGCACCTTTGGAATAACCCCAAGTAGCAATAACATAGCGCTTATTAGACTTATATACCACTTCACAGGGATTTACAGCCCCTTCTAAGCAGTTTACAGAGTCAGCATCTTCCCCCAACAATCTGAGTCCTCATTTTACCCATCTCGTAAGGATGGAAGGCTGAGTCAACCTTGAGTCTGGTGAGAATTGAACTACTGAATTGAAGCCATCAGAAGTAGCTTGTGGTACTGCATTCTAACCACTGTGTCACCATGGCTCATAGTGTGTGTGTGTGTACATCTCCTCCATACATCCAATGTTTGGCTATTTATTGCCTGGTTCAGAACATGCTTGCATGCTCTTTGTATCACGAAGGTTGCTTTGTCAGTAAAGGGAATTCCCATTTTGGATGCAGAACAAGACTTATCTCCCCTCCCCAGCTTATCTTTCTGGCCTGCCCCCTCCTCTTTATCAGTTCTGGGCCTCTACTTTGCCAGCTCCACCTCCAAACCACACCAGGTTGTAGCAGATGTTTCCTCAAGTCATAGATCTTCAAGAGTTTCTATCCCTTCGTCCTACCAAGATCACACAAGCTCCTTTAAATGTCTTCTGCTCACCACTCAATTGGCACAGCAGTAGCTACAGGCAGTTACAGTGAATACACATCAGATGCACTTACACCAAAGGAACTTCATTTATGCAAACCAGACACCCACATGTACACACACACACACACACACACACACACACACTGCTCAAGTGATATCAACTGAAGCTCTTTGGAAGCTGGAAGTCTAAATTACAGCCCTCTAAAGTTAGTACCCATTTAGCACTGCTATAAACCGAGCCGATCGTATTAACGTTCAGCCCAGTGTCAGAATGCAACCAATGAGGGGGTGGTGGTGGTGAAAATGGTTGCATTTTACTACGCTGAAAGCTACTAAAATCTACTCCAATCTTGGGCTGGCTAACCTTCTGAGAATGTTTTGCACCATTGCTGGCAGGAATTAGAAACAGAACAACAAGCTCCACAGGAAAAGGCCCACACATTATGCCAATATATATCCATATCCCTATTAAAAGACAAACGCTCAAGGAATAAAATGTCCTTTATCTTTCCGTCCTTATTTATTTGTCAAATTTATTTGTTGCCCATCTTGCAGTTCAAGTGATTCCTTCCTGCCTTCCTTTTCTTCCTTCTTCCTTCCTTTTCTGCCCTTGATTTAGCAATACCAATAGCACTTGGACTTATATGCTGCTTCACAGTGCTTTATAGCCCTTTCTAAATAGATTACAGAATCAGCATATTGTCCCAAACAACCTGGGTCCTCATTTTACCGACCTCAGAAGGATGGAACGCTGAGTCAACTGTGAGCCGGTCAGAATTGAACTGCTGACAATCGGCAGAATTAGACTGCAGTATTGCATTTTAATCACTGCACCACCATGGCTCTTTACCCATTCCTTGCTCAAAATGAGCCTGGCTTGAGGATTGATACAATATCCATCTCAGTGTGGTTGTACTGATTAACTCAAATGCAACAGAAAGAATTCTCTACCATATTCCCCCTCTCCCTTGTGAGGCCAAAAATAATCTAGGGATATCCCATGGTCCACACTAAAATGGCTATTTGGAGTGTGAACTGCAGCAGTGACAGTACAAAAGGCCACCTCCATTTATATAGATAGAAGCATTCACCGTGGCCATCTGCACTTAATACATTGCGTAATTTGGTAAACAGAATTCTTAGAATTGTGTTTCCTCAATGCTGTCTCTCAAGCAGAGGTTAATGGGGGCCATTAATCTTGTTATGTTAAGTCAAGTCAACAATCACAAGCCCCAGGGAGCAGTTTACTTCAAAGTTCCTAGGTAACGTCTTGTGTAAGCACCTTCTCACAGATACAATAATAGCCTGGTTTTAAAGTAAATTGTGATGACAACCAGGAAGCCAACCTGGGCTTTTGGGCCTCTGGAGACAGTCACTGACATGCCCTTTGTCCAAATTAATGACCCTGCCAGTCATATTTTCACCTTTGTTACCTACATCCCATTCACTGTTTATTCCATTCTGTTCTCTATCCAATTATTTCTATGTATTCCGCTATCTAATATTTGGAAACAGCCAGTAGGGGGTTGTGGTTCAGAAACCTAAAGACTCTGAGTAGGTACAAGTCAACCGGATGACTTTTGAGCCTGCCACTCTTTCTTACCCATAGGAAGGAGGAAGCAATGGCGAACCATTTACAAAATCTGCAGCTCTGCAGTTTTCAGAATTGAATTGAAGTTTCTTGGATGAGAAGTGAAACGACTGTAGGAAGTTAGCACCCACCCCTCTTAGAAGAATGAAATATTTTAGGAAATATTTAAAAATCAGAATATGATATTTTCCCCAAAGGAGAAGCATGTTTCTAAAGACAGAAACTCAAGAGTTTCAGCTCCCTGCCCCCAGCAGATATTTGGTGCCCATTAAGAAGGACTGGGCACCTATTATCACATATGGTGGGAGTGCAAGAAAATGCAGGAATTTTGGCACAAAATTTGGCAATGGTTAGAGGAAGTGCTAAACCTAAAAATAACTTATACACCAGAAATGTTCCTATTAGAAACAACAAATGAGAATCTTAAAAAAGCAGATTATATATCTAATTATTCATATTATCACAGCCACAAGATTATCAATTGCCCAAACATG
Source organism: Pseudonaja textilis (assembly GCF_900518735.1). The sequence continues at coordinate 1,411,233 of NW_020769352.1, forward strand.
GAAATTAAAAGAAATACCCAATGACAAAGTAATAATACAAAAAAATTTACACTGCGCTGAGTTAGATAGCTTAATGTTAGAACTGAAGGAGCGAGATACTTCAGAATTTTATGAAATATGGAAAAAAAATATAATTGGAGGGATATGAAAGGAAGTAAAAAAAAGTGAAATAGAAATCAAAGAAATAGTTTATACCACAACAAAATGTCTGATAGAAACGGATACAAAGATCTACAATGTAAATATGTATATAGGATGTGTGTGTGTGTGTGTGTGTTAATATTGTTTGATGACATACTGCTATTATAACAATGTAAAGACTGTTGATATATGTCAAAAGATCACCACATTCAAATGTTTTTAAATTTTAATTTTCAATAAAAATCTGTAATAGTAATAAAAAAATGAACTGAGCCAGCCTATCTACAAAACAAAAGACCTTCAGCTCCAGGGTGATGGGATTAAGACATGACCCTCCAAGATGTAATAGGATTATGTAGCAGCATGGCTCACTGCATTGCAAAAACCACCTGGGGACATTGCATCACCCTCCAAGCTTCAACCAAACTTGATTCAGACAAACATGACCCCACATGAATCCATGGGACTCTGACAGCATCCATCAGAATATATCTTCTTGCACAGGAACAGGAAGCTCAAGGGCAAGGCCCAAGAGAGGGTATAAATAACCCTCTATCTCCACTCCATGTGGTCAGCTGCCCAGGATCTCAAACCCATGTGGTCCTGTCCATCAATAAACCATCTTTCCAATCAACCTCCATGTTGCCAGTGTCTTTCTCCCTGCTTGGAACTGAACCAGATGTATATTTCTTCCAAGACGTCTTCAAGCAAAAGCAAAGAAAGTCCAGTTGCCTTTTGAAAAAGCATCTTTCGGACAACCATGATCTGGAAGATTGAGAGTCTCTGTAGACAACTGAATGGATAACATTGTCAACATCATAATATACCACTGAAAGATCTGCAAGACTAGATTAGGATCAGAATGTCACAAAGAAAATCTATCAATATGGCTGCTAGGAGCTGAAAACAACTTAATGGCCCATAATGAATCAATCAATGTTATATAAGTCTGGTTTATGACCAAAATGCAAGTACCTGAATATAAGCCAATGGGACAACAATTATCTTGAGCCCAAATATTATGGGCAACTCAAGTCTTGTAACTTTGTACTTGCCAATTTATCCGTGTCTGCTCAGAAATAAATCCCACTGAACTTCTGGAACATGTAGCCAAGCTGTTTTACAAAAGCCTTTTCCTTTTGTTGTGCTTAGGCAAATATTACTTCCTTGCTAAAAGTAAGGGAAAGAACATTTGAGAAAGAGACCTGGAAGGAAAATGTGGTCATAATATTTAAGCTCATAGTAACTCTACCCACACAATAACATTGCCTATACTTCTGGCCACCTGATCCATAATGTTAGTCCTTGAATATTTGGTTGCATCTGGAGAGGGGGGACCTGTTCTTTGCAAACTTGCAAAGTGATTTTTTTTAAAGGGAGGAGGAGGAGGAGGAAGAGGGGGAGGAAGAGGAGGAGGAGGTCAGTCTGCAATTCTCCAGTCCCTGTAACAATGACATGGTGGGAAAACCTTTTTAACAAAAGGGCCACCAGGTTGCAACAACATAAGGCTGTTGTTTGCTACAAGAGAGAACCTCTTTGGACACAATGTAAGATTCACAGCAAACTTTTGTGGTGGAAATAAGAGAGTAACAATAAAGCTTTTCAAAGGCTTCCTTTTCCTTTTCTTTTCCTTACTTCCCAAATCAAAAGCCTATCATTATTATTATTATTATTTGCTTCTGTTTGGGCCCAGGTATGACCTCACCACTTTCCTTTTTCTGTTCTTGAGCTGGAGACAAAAGACAAATATAAAAATCAAGATTCCTAGTTTGGCCAAATCCCACCACTGTCACATAAATAAAACACCTTCGTACAAGCAGCTTCTAAAAAAAGGTTGGTTGATGTTTTACTCTGTTTTCACATCTTGGCAACCAGGAAAAGAAAGTTAGCACAAAAGGGATGTAAAAACAAAACGTCTTTTCAAAACAAACGTATATTTGAGAAGTCTGGGTTGCGATCTGTAGATTTTACTCACGTTTGTAAATTTCAAGAGGACAGTCTAAATGTAAACAAGCACAAGGAGCTGACAGCAAGTTTTGGATGCCCTGAACTCCATAGAAAACACTTATGAATTAATATTTGTGTGATGCAGGGGGATAATGCATGGAAAAAGCAATTTATGAGACTGTAATACCGGAGAGAAAGGCTACTGCAAAAGCTAAGGAGTTTCTCTATCAAACAGAAGCACCATTCTAAACTAGCATCTGTCAATCTTGGAAACTTTAGTGTGGATTTCAACTTCCAGAAATCCCTGTAGGCCAGTGTTGGTCAACCTTACCAACTTGAAGGTGTATGGACTTCAACTCCCAGAATTCCCCAGGCTAGGGAGAATTCTGGGACTTGGAGTCCACACCTTTTCAAGTTGCCATAGTTGATCAATGCTGGTCTAGACAACCAGAAGCAAAATCCCATCTCCTTTGAAGATGGGGATTTTTCTAGACTCAGCACCTACAGGAGATGTTCAGATACAGATTAACAGAATTGGAAGGGACCTTGTGTGTCATCTAGTCCAACCCCCCACCCAAGCGGGAGACCCTACACCATTTCTGACAGATGGCAGTCTAATCTCTTCTTGAAAGTTTCAAGCAATGGTGCTCTCACAATTTCCAAGGGCAAGCTGTTCCATTGGTTGATTGTTCTCACTGTCAGAAAATTTCTCCTTATTTCCAGGTTGAATCTCTCCTTGTTCAGTTTCTATCCATTATTCCTTGTCTGGCCTTCGGGTGCCTTAGAAAATAGCTTGACCCCTTCCTCTCTGTGGCAGCCCCTCAAATGTTGAAACACTGCTCTCATGCCTCCCTTGATCCTTCTCTTCACCAGACTAGCCATGCCTGGTTCCTGCAACCATTCACCATATGTTTTAGCCTCCAGTCCTCTAATCACCTTGGCTGCTCTTCTCTGCACTCTTTCTAGAGTCCCAACATCATTTTTTTATAGTGTGTGTCCAAGAAGTGTGTTCTACCACCTCACGACTCAACATCTAAACCAATGCTCCAGAGTCCATCAATAAACATCTTGAGCCAATAAATGTTTACAGGTCACAAGGGTGTTTGGGGCACCCCTAATTCACAAACTAATTTCCATCAGGAATTTTGCTGCAGCCTTAGGGCCTGAGCTGAGTTCCTCCCATTTGGCCTTTCCTATCCAGGCCTGTGATCAGTCTGAACTTAATTGCAGGTTATTGTTTTTGCTTGCCTCGAAGTGCATCTGAACGCAGCTTTGGCTCAGGGGTGGAGCAGAGCTGGCACTTTGAGCTGTTACCGCAGCTGTGAGCTGTGTGTGTAACTGAAGCCTTTGGTTGGGTAATAATATTCTCTTGCAGAGTTTCTTCCTCTAATTTCTAAACGGCATGCCCTGACATCTTTGTGAGCCACTGAAGAATGACAAGCATGGAGCAATAAATAAAATAATGAAAGGTTCTTGGGAGTCTAAAATATCCACCTGCCACAAGGAAGGACTACCTGCAGTCATAAACTGTTCTTCTTTCTCTGCAGTTTGTAGGATCTCAACTCTGCTCTCCGTGGCCCATAATTTGGGTGGCCTCAATTCAAACAGCATAGAGCTGGAAGGGACCCTGGAGGTCTTCTAGTCCAACCCCCTGCTCAAGCAGAAGACCTATAACAACATTCCAGACAAGTGGCTGTCCGATCTCTTCTTTAAAAAACCCTAGTTATGAAACACCCACAACTTCTGGAGGCAAGCTGTTCCACTGGTTAATTGTTCTCACTGTCTAGTGAGTCACATTTTTATATGGAATAGTTCTGATTAGATGCTGTGGGCAATTCAGTGTAACAATATAGGGCAGCTTTTGCCCAATCATGATTTTACCCAATGCTTTTTAAAAGCCTCCCAAATTGGCGGCTGTCATCACAGCAAAACAGTATAACAGAGCCTTGGGGGCACAGTGGTTGGAGTGTAGTACTGCAGGCTACTTCTGCCGACTGCTGGCTGCTTGCAATTTGCCACTTCGAATCTCACCAGGCTACAGGTTGACTCAGCCTTCCATCCTTCCCAGGTGGGTAAAATCAGGACCCAG
>NW_020769352.1:1419733-1460867 GCF_900518735.1 Pseudonaja textilis
CTCTACTCTACTCTACTCTACTCTACTCTACTCTACTCTACTCTACTCTACTCTACTCTACTCTCTGTTCCATGTTGCCATCAGCCTGGACATTCCAAAAGGCCGATTTTCTGTCTCTGCTACCCCACCAACTATCCACCCACCTATTCCCTACAGTGGCTACAGTTTATCTTAAGAGTCGTTCCATTTTCAGTCACATGATGGTAATTATTACTAAACCACCATCCTTAGCCACAGATTAGCGTGCACATACTTTACACAAACCCGTGCCTTTTATTCCTGCAATGTGTCAGGGGTTACCCCATCTATGGGCTTTGCCAATCTATGATTCAGCAGTGCAACGAATCCAGTGCAGCCCACAGAGAATATTTCATACTCTTGAGATGCATTACAGAGTTATTGTACGCACGTTGCTCGGCTACGCTTACGTTGCGGTTAGTCCAACTTTATGAAGAATGCCCCTTTTGTTCTTGACATCAGAAAAGAAGCCTAACAGCTGCCCCATTTTCAAATGAGTAATTTACTGGTGGAATAAGCAGTAACTTCTTTTTAAAAAGGGGAGCCAGCAAATTAAAAAGAAAAACCATATTATCTAAACCTCTGGGACAGTCAGCACCGATTAAATCTGAAGGATTGAATGGGAAGTTTTCAGCACAGCTTCCAGCAAGCTTTGTAAAATAAATTTGAAAGAGAAAGCCCACGTCTTCTCAAAATCATGGCTGGATTTACACATTTTACTAAGTCTAACATGCCAACTTCCAGGTATAGAATAGAATAGAATGAATGAGCTGGAAGGGACCTTGGAGGTCTTCTAGACCAGTCCCCTGCTCAAGCAGGAGAACCTATACCAGGGGCCTGCAACCTGAAACACTCAAAGAGCTATTTGGACCCATTTCCCACAGAAAACACCAGGAGCCAATAATTTAACAACAGACAACTTGACGTCACTCACTCCCACCTGTCACCGCCTGCTGTGGAATATGGAGCGAGTCTCCATCCCCCGCCATCACCCTTACCTTAGGCCAGGTGAGGAGTGATGGGGAGGGGTCAGCCAGTGGTGGAACCAGCCAACGGAGCTGCAGCAGAGGATCAAAAGAGCCACATATAGCTCCAGAGCCTCAGGTTGCAGACCCCTGACCTAGACCATTTCAGATAAGTGGCTGTCTAGTCTCTTCTTAAAAACATCCCATGATAGAGCACCCATGATTTCTGGAGGCAATGCGTGGCCTTCAACTCCCAGAATTCTGTGCTGATGCTGGCTGTGGAATTCTGGGGATTGAAGTCCACACATCTGGAAACTGTTTTGTTTCGGAAGCAGTGTATTAAGCCACAATGGGCTCAGTCAAGGCTTCATTATGACTCATAGACCATGGCTGGGGCTTTCCATGACATGTGCATCTATCCACTGCAACTTATACAAACAAGGGTTAAAACAAACCACGAATCTCTATGATGCCTCTCTCAGGGGTTGCAGAGGGAGCCCCCTACCATCACTGCCTTTGAGAAGGGTGTTAGCAGAAATAGAAGATTCTGGTAGGACCACCTTTGGTAGTAAGTCAAAAAGAGAAGGATAGAATTCTACAAGCATAAATCAAGCCAAAATACTTAGAAGACATTCCAAAAATCAAACCTGAAAAAAAAGCAACAGGGAAAAAAAACACCTTCTCTACTCTTGCCAAGAAAATAATATGGACACCGCCATAACATTTAGATGATTCTGGGTACCAGATGTTGATATCCTCAGGTTAAAAGGTTCTCCTAATTGCTGGCTAAGATTGGCAGAACTTTCATGAGCAGATCTGGGAATGAGGAGATCCGCTCAAGCAGAGACAGAAGGAGGCCCCGTCACTAAACGGTACCTGCCTACCTTCTATTGGCTGGCAAGACAAAAAGCTCAAGAATAAAGGGCACAGAAGCTCCTATAAATAGAATATAGCAAAGCTAATGAAGCCATTTTGAAAGAATTCCAAGAAATTGTCCCTCTGTTGGAGAGAATTCTTTTATGCGATTAAAGCTGAGCTATCCTTTTGTTCTTCTGTGTCACATTTCCTGGCCCACTCAGGAGTTTATCCATTTATTCATTCATTAAATTTATATGCTTCCTATCTTGCTGTCACAGATGGATGTTCATGCTCGTTCTCCCTCATATTCCAAGCACCCCTTCTGAACTGAATTTGAAGCACAGAATAGAGATCTAGAAATGATTAAGGCTAATGCCTGAATCAGAATGTTCTAATTATTTTTCCCCCAAAGGAACTTTTACAATGAACAAATAGTTACTGTAATAACTGAGTCTGAAAAAAACAGAGAGATTCAGAAAACCCATGCAAGAAAAAAGACAAGGGAGCATATTGTCTCTATGTCAATGTATACAAATGCAAGAATGAATGCAAGATTAGACAATAGGGCAGTTGGAATGAAAATTGGAGGTTGAACCCCTAACAATTTGAGACATGCAGATGATGGCATTTTGTCGTCTGAAAATAAAGAGGACTAAGAAAAGCCTATGATGAAAGTTTAAAAAAACTAGATTAATGATACACATTAAGTAGCCCAAAGTAACCTCAACCACAAATGAAATGAATTCTGCGTAGACAAGAAGATACATATAATTGAGCTCAAAAAAGTTAAAGATAGTGTTCTGTACTCAAGGAATAAAGACAAGATTAAATTTATGGAGGATAGCAATGAAAATCTGAGACGGGATTCAAAGAAGCAGCCTCACAGTCCAATGTTTAAAATGAAACTTTGAAAGAAAGAGAGGGAAAACAGATTTGGGATTTGGAGGTGGTTCCAAACAATATCATGGACTGCAAGAAGAACCAACAAGTTAATCCTAGTAGGACCAAAAATAAAAATGGTCTATTTTCCTAACCTATAAAGGCCAGGTCAGGAACAGCTTATCCTGATCTACAAATCTAGCTATGTGGTCAGGAAAAGCACCTGATGGAACATAATAAAACAATCAATCAATCAATCTCCCCTAAGGCAATAATCAGCAACAGATATTCACAGACCTTGGGCATGTAATAAAAGTTACGTTGAACTAGAAAAAAAAGTGAAGCTTGACAAAACTGGAGGAAGTAAAAGACGAAAAAGGCAAAGGATAAACTGAATGGAAGACATCAAGATTACTGGAACATCCTATAGACAGGGATAGGTTGAGTTAAAAGTTGAGGGCATTTATTCATATTGTCAACAGGCCTGGGTCTAACTCAATGCACTTTAAAATCCACTAGTCTGATATGCAAAATACAGGTCCTTTTATTTTACCACCCAAGTTCTTCCTTATCTAAGCATCAGATGAAGATTATTAGGCCATTTTATACTGGTTACATCTTAAAAGACTGAAGGAAAACTTCCTTCAGATGCCAGAGATAACTCTTGTCATTCTGCTTAAGAAAAGAAGAGATACTATCAGCATGCAACCCTTACTAAGTAGTTGTATTGGTTGAGACACAATATGTTGTATAGATTAGGGTCTCAGGCCAGTAAGAATAATGGTCTTTGAGATTCCGATTTTGAGCCAATTATTATTTGTCAGCCTAACTAACCTATCCTATTGGTTGTTTTAAGATAACAGGATGAAAAAAAATCATTAAAAACTCCATATGAAGGTTGAGGATAAGCATAATCAATATCAAAAAATTAGACAGAACCCCAAGTTTGAATGGCAGGTTTCTCCTTGCAGAGGTTTAATTTTAGTAGCCCCCCCCCCCAAGAAATGGAGGCAGGCAATTAAAATAGCTGTTCCCAATCTAGATGCTCTCCTGAGGTAAAGACTTCAACTCCCAGAATTCCTCAGCCAACATGGCTGGCTGGGGAACTCTGAGAGTTGAAGCCCACATAGCTTCAAGTTGCAAAGAAGAAAGTGTCCCTTATTGGGGGGGAAAGGCCCATCCAGAAAAGAAAAGCAACACCTTGATGTCAAAGCACATGAACCTAGCCCCCATGAAGGGCAAGAAGGATCTAAAAATTAGTAAATCCATCTGTGGATAAGAATATGATGAAACCACACCTTGCTAAGGATTAAAGCAACAGAAGCTACTCTCCTCTGCAGCCGCTCATCACCCAATCAACTCCAGGCTCAGCACCTCAAAAGTTGAGAAAAGAGAAATGGATTCCCAAAAGGGACTTGTTGAAAAATAAACACGTTGGAGAGGAATTGGCTGCTATTCCCAGGCAACAGGACCGCCCCAAAGGCTGCTTGGGAATTCCTTTGGCCTCTAGCATCTCTTCACACAGAATACCTTTTCAAGAATATTTGAAAAATGTAAGCCCAGGCACATTGGGGCACCGGAATTTGTTTGCAGGACTGAGCAAGTAGGGCTGCAACCTCAACTTTGCTCTGAGTTATGGAGACAATTGCTGGAGAATGGAAAACCTTCTCTCCCAGGAGGAATGGATAGAGTAACTTAATAAATAGACGAAGACTTATATTTATTCATTGATTAGATGTATTTGCCACCCTTCTCTAAATAATCCACTCAAGAGGAAAAGTTGGCAGGAAAATCCAGTCATTAACCTTCCATTCATATAAGGCTACAGCCTCCCCTCTCTTGCTCTATGCATCCTCCCTCCAAGGATTGCTTTCACACAACCCAGTTAGGCCACTGCTTGTTTAATCCTGGTTTGCAGAGCAAACCCACTGGAGGCACGTCCCACATGGTATTATCATGCAGGAACCGTCCCGGCTGGGTTTACACAGCCAGATGTCTCAGTGGTGTGAACACTTAAGGGGTTTAACACGCCGCCGTGTGAACCCAGTTACACCTGTGCCTTCATTCTCAGTTCTGCGAGGCGGGTTGCAGTTTTTAACCCCAATCGATTTAATAAAGGAGAATATTTATAGCTCAGGGTTGACATGAGGGATCCTTCGTGCTCCCTGAGCTTGCCTGTTTTCTTGCAGTGCTAGTAGCACTGATGATGTTATGTAGTTTGGGTAAATGTCTATGGAGAATCTCAGTCCTCCAAGCCATGGTTATCCCAAAGGTGCTTTTATTCAAGAGACAACTGGACTGTCTGGTTTTCCTTTGGAGATCCCTCACTTCTCATCCAAGAAGCTTCTTCAGCTCTGACTGGATGGTGGGGAATGGAAGGGTTTACCCTTCTTATAGACAGCTGGTCATTTGCATCCTTTCAGACAGTCATTGAGGCCACTTGGAGGTTTAGCTGTGTCCTCAGGGTCACCAGTGTGTGGAGTAGTGCGAGTAGTGTGTGGAGCCTTCTTGGCTGAAGGATATTTTCCTCGCTCGAAAAAGAACGTCTGCAAGGAGTATGAATCCTTTCCATTTCCCCACCATCCAGTCAGATCAGAAGAAGCTTCTGGGATGAGAAGGGAAACGTCTTCAAAGAAAAGCCAGAAAGTCCAGTTGCCTCCTGGAGGGGGAGAGGGAGAATGAAAATAAGAGAGAGAGAATGAGAGAGAGAGAGAATGAGAGAGGGGGAGAGAAAGAGGGAGGAAGAGAGAGAGAGAGAATGAGAGTGTGAGAGAATAAGAGACAGAGATTGAGAGAGGATGAGAATGAATGAATCTTTGGGGACCAGTTTGGGGTAACAAAACGCCTGCAAGACAACGGGCAAGTTCAGGGAGCAAAAAGGATCCCCTTCCCATTAGATCCCCTGCCGTACCTGACTAGCTTTGTGGAACTGCTTCTTCAAGCCCGCCATCGACATGGTCGCACCTCGGGACGCAGCAGCAGCAGCAGCAGAGGCGGCGTAAGTCCCAAGTCTCCAGCCCGCCTGCACCCCCACAAAAAGGGAGCAGGGCCGAGCTCCGTCCCCGCCGCGGGTTCGCGAAAGGGTTCCCCCCTCGCTCGGCGTCGCTCGGCAGCACTCGGGCCGGGGCCAGCTGGCTGCAGCACCGCGTTCCAAACCCGCTCCGAACCTGCCCAGCCCATTGGCCCGCCGCGACCGCTATGCAAATATCCGGGAGGGCATCTCGACCGCCTATTGGCCCATCGGCGCGAGGTATGCAAAACATGGAAAGCGCTCCGGGACGCCCACATTCGGTTATCGCTTGGAGACGGAGGGTGGGGGGGAGGGGGAAGTGGGGGAACCAGCGGGGAGGCTGCACGTCGGAATGGAGACGCGAGGGAATCGCGAACGTGTGAATGGGTACAAACGTCTTACCTTCGCGTGCAAGACAGTGGGCGGCGTTCTCCTAGCCTCTGCGGGTGGCGAGGGATATAGTTGACAGAGAAAGAGGGAGAATCGTGGAGCTAAGCCAACAATGGTTAGGAACAGCTTAGCGAACAACTAAGCCACCAATGCTTCGGGTTCAACTCGGCTGGTTCCGTGCCCGTGCCAAAGGGACACGGACTCACACCTGATCTGTTTTGCATATAAATCGCAGTTTCTTTAGCTATAGTTTATTGAATGAGGCAGAACTCTCACCGCCCGTTTACCCGGTAATGGGTTCTGTGTACTGTAGTTCGTTTCCATGATGGCATAGAATGAGCCGTAGCCGTGCATTGTCTCTGGCTCAGGAAGAGGCTGAATCCTGCAAGCCTTACCTGTTATCTCTTGGCTACACTGGATTGTGCATACTAACAATCTTGTTGCTGAACTGTCCGTGGAGATTCTCAGTCATCCAAGTCATGGTTGTCCCAAAGGTGCTTTTTCAAGAGGCAATTGGACTTCCTTGTTTTTTCTTTGAAGACATTTCGGATGTCTTCTTCTTCTTCAGCTTCTAGGATGAGAAGCCAAAACATCTTCAAAGAAAAAAAAGAAAGTCCCAAATTGCTTATTAAAAAAGCACCTTTGGGATTGTTGCTCGAACTGTTAGGATTTTCTCCTGCTTTAATCCTCCCATTGAATTAGTTCTAATCTGCTGTGTTCATCTCCATTTCAGGCAGCCCCCATTAAATTACTTTAAAAAACCTCAAGGCAGTAAATAAAAAAGCAGTAAACCACAGCAGGTATGACTCCTTGTAATAAGTATCCAGGGATGGTATGTAAATTTGTGTAACAGCTGAAAAAACAAACTGCCATTTTTGCCAGCAGAGTTTTAACAGGGAGGGAAATATAAGCTCTCTATCACAATTTCTGCAGCCAAGTCTTATGGATGCCTCTAGGTCAGGAGAAGGCTACCGTAAATTAAATAAACATGTTCTTGAAGTATGCATAAGTTTTCAACTGCAAAACCTACTAGTAACAGTGGAGTGAATGCTCCCACCTTCTACCATGTGCATTTGGCTGCAGAAATCTATGCCAAAGGAAGTGATGCTGATAGAAATACAACCTTTGCAGCATCACCATGATTGCATGGGGGAAAAAATTCAGACACTTGGCAGCTGGTTCATATTTATGACCATTGCTGTGTCCCAGGGCCACATGATCTCCTGTTGCAACCTTCTGACAAGCAAGGTCAATGGAGAAGCCAGATTCACTCAATAAACTTAAACTTATCAATTATAGTGATCCGCTTAACAACTGTGGTGAGAAAGTTTGTAAAATGGGGCAAAACTCACGTAACAACTGTTTCACTTAACAACAGAAATTTTGGGCGCAGTGGTGGTCCTAAGTCAAGGGCTACCTGTATCTTCCTCAGGCCAATGAAAATTTATAGAATAAAGGTGTTTTTTTTCCAGTTTCTGAGATCGGTTGTGCATTAGGTAACTAGTTAAAAATTCAGGAGGGAAACAGAAATCAAACATCGCCATTGTTTGAGCTGTCTTTGCAGCAGTCCCTGTTTTGAATGAGTTATGGAAGAAACAGTGTAGAAGACAGACATTAAGATCTATCATATTTCATCATGATCATGTGAAGACTATGATCATGATCATGATTTATCACTTATATCTTTTATGCACACTGAGAGCTTATGCACCGAAGACAAATTCCTCATATGTCCAATCACACTTGGCCAATAAAGAATTTTCTACTCTACTCTACTCTATTCTTATTCTATTCTACTCTACTCTAGATACCTATAGTGCTCTACTCTCAACTAGAGAGCTCAACCAATTGCAGAACTTGAAAACCTGCCCTGCTTATCAAACATAAGGTTGTATTAAGGTTGTATTCATTTAGTTGGATTCAGCAACACGAAAGCCATTGACTTTGGTTTATGTGACAAAGTGGCTGGGACCCTCAGCCATTCATTCCCAATAAGTACATTATTGCCTGAATACAAGGCTTGTCTGAAAGGTGGAATTTGCTGACATGTTTCGTGCTTGGGAGTATATGTAATTTGTTGTGTGGGTGGAGACATACAGTTCTCAGTGGATGACTGCATTGGTAAGTGATATTGAATTAAAGGATGTATTTCAAAGCTTCTAAATGCTTTCCACAAATTGCCACAACAGTGTGGCAATTGAATACTTTAACCAAAGAAAGGAGCATGAAATAAATTGGAGTGTAAATTCTGTAGCTGGGCAAACTGGTTTCTCTTTGCATGACACACTAAAGAAGAAACCTTTGAGAAGCAAGCACTGCTGTGTCATTTATAACCCAGCCACTTGTGCACTCTGTTTTGCTTTAATTTATCCCCTTATACAGAAAATGTATGTCCAAGCTCTCTGCTTCTAGGCAGGCAAAGTCCTAACAACAATAATAATTATAAACAAAAGCCTTCAAATACTGTATGATATCTGAAGATCTCTTTGAGACCCAAAGGAAAATCTGGCAGCTGAAATAAAAGTAAAATAATGATGAACATATTTAAAGAGACCTTTTAAAAACAAAACTTGGAAAGATTTGTCCCCAACATTGGTCACCTACTCCGTGATAGGAAAAGTACTGATGCTTTTGAAGTTTGATGTTGAAGAACTCTCCTGAAGTAAGAAAAACAAGAAGACAAACTGATGGATTATTGGGAAAAAAATCAAGCTGAGATTCTGACTGAAGATACATATGATCAGGCTCAAATGATCCAACTTTGAACACCTAAAGACCAATTCTCTGGAAAAGGCTCTGGTACTGGGAAAATGGAAAGAGGAGGAGGAGGAGGAGGAGGAGGAGGAGGAGACCACCAGCAAGGGAGACTAATAAGTTCATGGTTGGAAGATCTGAAAGACCAAGTTAGGGATAGATTGTCACAGAGAAAATCTATCAATGTGGTTGCTAGGAGTTGAAAAGAATGTGATCCGCCCATAATCAATCAATGTTATAAGGCTGGTCAATGACCAAAGTCAACTATATGGATATAAGCTAATGGAACAATTATTGTTTTGAGCTCAAATATTATTGAGAACTGGATTTTATAAATTTATACTTGCCAATTTATGCATGTCTGCACAGAAATAAATTCTATTGAGCTCTTGCAGCATGCAGCCAAAATCCATAGGGAAAGCTGGCCCTTTTCTCTTTTTAACAGAGTTTGGGTTGGGTTGAAGTTATTGAAAGACTTCAAAGGTTAAGTTAAAGTTAGATCATCATGGAGACAAATCTATGTGGTCGGCTAAGAGTTGACAATGATTTCATGGTACATATCAAGCAATCAGCCATATAAAATGTTTATTCCTGTTTTTATTTGCAATTGTTATTTCTAGGAGTCGTAATTTCAGGCTTAATCATCAATCCAGCATGGTTTGGTTTTTTTTTTACAATCATCTTTGTCAATGTTTGTTCATGTCTCTTGTTTGACTAGGAAGGGCTGAGATGCTACTTGCTTTCAGAAAAACTTGGAAGGGACTTTCAAGAATGGCATAAATCCTGCATCTGGGAACCATCAGATAAATCTGTTGGTGAGGCAACAGGAAAGGTATGATGACTCATAAATGTTAAATATGGAGCCCAGCCACAACAACGTTTGGTTAACAGATCCATAAAAAGAAATTTTAAAGAAGCAAAACAAACAGAATAGGATTATTAGTCAAAATTATGTAGAGCTAACTTTCTTTAAATATGCCCATAATTAATCTTTGGTGTTTATACACAAATTCACTCTGCTTCTGAACAACACACAATGCTTAAAAGAAATTTATAGGATGGTTTCAGCAAAACCAAGAGTGAAATAGGAATTGAGGGAAATACTTGGAAAATCTGAAAGGAAAGGTTATAGATTTTCTTTCAATATACCAGAGAATAGATTTAGGGCAATGAGTTTATACTATCAATTAGAGTAAAAAAGAATGAGTAACTGATATTTGGCTACTTGCTTTTGACATTAATATTATGATCATGTCATTTAATGGACATAATCTTTGACCAAAATAATCATAAAAATGGAGTGATTGACAGACCTTGTAGCTGGTTCCTCAAATGTAAAATCCTTAATTTTAATGAAATCACATTCGCACCCTAATTTTAGCCAAGTTATGCCTCATGGCCTAACCATTTTGAGTATGGTTCCTTTATCCTGTTTTCTACCCCTTATGACAGACTTTTCAAGTAGAACAATTAACTGCTATGTGGTACTTACATTTAAGCAACTTTAAGCTATGACTTATTAAGGAAGTGATGATTGGCTTTGCAAAATTCCCTCTGATTTAGTGGGTTGTAAAAACCCTTGCCATATTTCAATTCATGAATATCTTTGGTTTTTACCATGTAAGTCCTAGCCCAGCCGTTCAACTGCTACACCAAACTAAATTCATGCCACAGAAACACAATTGATTTGTTTATGGCTTAGCATATAGTTGACCCAACCATACAGGCAATGGTTAAGGCACCAGGCTAGAAACTGGGAGATTGTGAGTTCTAGTCCCACTTTAGCCAGCTAGGTGGCTTTGAGCCAAACTCTCTTAGCCCAACATGTCTCACAAAGTTGTTGGGAAAATAGGAGGAGGATGAAATTTTAGGTACATTAAGACACCTGGAACTATTTATCAAAATAAAGACAGGAAATAAAGAAAGACAAAGGAAAAATATAGTTTGTAATCCATTGTTTATCACATATTATAATGTGGGAATCAGATTAGTGCCTTAGTGTGATATGTGACCTCAGCTGTATTAAATACACCATGGTACTAAGTCAGTTTTCTAGATAAGACATATTCAGAATTTTAAAAAATTAACAGGACTGTTTCTAAGCAAATATGCACTGGATTGCAAACTTCATCCTTTCTTTACACTATTTTATTCTTTTCTTTTATTTGTGATTCTGGTTGTGGACTCTAGGTGGCAGTGACTTTCTATAATTATTACTTTAGAGGCAGATTCTCAACTTTTTGGATCCTCAACAGGATGTTGAATGAAACACTAATTCTGTGGCACACCAAAAATTATTAATCATGCATGTACATTTTTAAATGTGTCAGACATGGTTTCAGATAATGTTATACAATTTTATTAAGTAACACACTTACAATTTCACCAATAAGACAAAATGGTTGAAAACTACTGCTTTAAACATAAATACTTTCAAATTACTATAAATGCCACATGAAGAAGACTCTTACAACAGCAGGCAGCTGTTGCTCACTAAAGCTTATGCCTTTTAATAAAAGGTGTTAGTCAGAAAAGGTTTTATCAGATTCTTGATTTTGTGCTTCAGTAGACTTAGCATGGTTGTCATCCTACAGTGTCTACAACAAGCATAGAAGTCACTGTGGTTAAAATAAAAAATTCCAGCTTCAGAAGTGTAGGATTGAGAATTAAGCAGAACATTGTTACATACTCATTAACTAATACCGTCATTCTCTTTGTTGTTGTTTTAAAGAACAGGACACACCTTAAAAGTTGCTCAAGGGAGCAGCAGTTGCAACCTTGAGCCATCTTTAAGCAGTTGTATGTTGTGAGTTATCTTGGTCATTGATCAAAATAAACATGATCATCCTGGAAACAACTGTATGGCTGGGTTCACACATTGCAACTAAATTTTAAGCTGATCAGCTTGGCTTGATATGTGAATCCAGCCTCCTCTCACTTTTTTGTAAACTGTGCTTAAGCACAATAGGGCTTAGCATAATGGGTTACCCCAATCTCTTTCAGTAATTGTTCTGGCATGATTTAAAGAGGAATTTTTGCAATATAACTTAAGTTTAAGGTGTCATTGTGTTTTACATAACCTGGATTTAAGATTTGCTATTTAGTCCTGCTGTCCTGGTCATTAAAAGTTTAAATGCCTTCAGAGCCAAATACAGTACCAAACAATTTAAAAAATAATAAGCTACAGTTGGCTACATTCTCATTACATGCTAAACCCATAAACCATGGTTTACAAATTAGTGGTTGAATTGAAGTCATCCATATCCTAAGCTAAGAACTAGCTAATCACATAATTGTTGAGCATCAATGTATGAACCTGAAATAAATTATACTCAATATCAATTGTATAAATTTACAATACTGATTAAAACACAGAATGTAGGGCAATACATGAGGGCAGATCTAGTGTAGAAAATTCAGGTTGAGTTATGTTTAGGAGCATATTTACAGAGATTAGGAACAATGCTGAACAGCCAGAAATGCAGATTTCACTTCTTCATTGAAGTCAAGTTGAATGTTTCTTGAAACATGACTCAGATCCAAAAATCAAATGCCAGGTAACTTTGATGGCAAAAAAGTTCATTAGTCAATAAGCTGATGTTTGTTCTGAGCCCATTATAAAGATAAGGTGAGTAGTTTGTGATAGTTTAACTGCTTCTTGCAAGCATTCTGAAAAATAGGCACCAATTGGTCCTTATTAAGATATTAATATGGAGGTTTGGGAGGTTTTCTGCCTTGTTTAACAAGGCAAAATGTGATTTTCGTGTGTGCAAGGAGCTTCAACCACTGGTTGAAAGTGCATTTGGAATCACAGAGCTGTTTTTGGGACACAATGGAAAACACAACATAGAATTTTTGTGTGTAGCCAAATCATCTATAATTACCTATTTACATTCCACATAACAAATAAAGTATCTGGAGAGACTTCAATATGTTGTATCTTTCCAAAAACTGGCCATCCAACTAATATTTATTCATCCAACACTATCCACCAGGGAAGATTTGCCAATGAGTTCCATTTGTTTTAGCTAGATTCAGGTAGGATTTATTTGTTTAGTCAATGACCAGTAATATTAAATAGTGAAAAGAGAGATAAATGGCAGGAAATACAATCAGGGATCAAGAAAGGGAAGTGCAGTTATATATTGTCAATTATAAAATAGATCAAATATGGTATACTCCGAACACCTTATAATAATACCATGTTTATCTAACACTAATAAAAACTAATATAATAAAATTAGACATTAAAATCTATATTCTCTAAAAAGTATTAGAAAATAACTAAGCAGGTTATTAATTTATCAACTACAGTGATTCACCTAACAACTGTGGTAAGGTCATAAAATGAGGCAAAACTCAGCTAACTAATGTCTCACTTAACAATATAAATTTTAGGCTCAATTGCAATCATGTATTGACTGCTTGTACTAAAAACAATGAGTACCAAACAAATCACGTGACTTACCACATGACCCTTTGTTTTGGCTGGGAAGGACTTCCTGATCTTCCCAATATGGCTGACTTCCTGTCCGTCCTCTGTTGCTCCCCCCCGCTTTGTTTTGCAGCAACCTTCCCAATATGGCCAACTTCCAGTCCATCCTCCAGGACTGTCCCGCTTTTCCTATCACAGTGCATCAAGTACCAAACAAATGACAAGTAGTGGGACAACATTTTCACATATAAAAATGGGTCAAATACTAAATTCAACGAATTTTGAAGCAGTTGCGACACCACTCTGTGAAATAACTTTTGAAAGGAGAAGGACTGTGGTGAAAATCAATTCCATTCCTTTAGTTGGGAGTGCTTTAGAGAACCATTTTGGTGGCTTCGGGTTTTTCTGTTTGCATCTAAAAATTCACCACATTCCCTGAGGTGAACATCAGAATTTATAGACTGTATAGATTGACTTTGTAAAGTATGCTACTTCTCCAGTGCCCAATTCAGGATTCTGAAGTGAATTCAATTTATGACAGTAGAAAGAATCGAACGAGATGTCAAACGGCTGTCTATTGATATGCAAAACACAAAAGGAATCATTCTTTAGGAATAGGAAGGTCTGCCTTCTTAAAGCACTAAAGAGGATACAGTAATCCTCAACTTACAATCATTCATTCAAAGTTACAGCAGCACAGGTCCTCACACTTACGACTGTTGCAGTGTCATGTGATCAAAATACAGGTGCTTGGCCACTAGGATATATTTATGATGTTTGCAGCATCCTGAGGTCATGTGATTGTCATTTTGCAACTGTTGGAAGAATTATCCTTCTGGGTTCAGTTCCAAGTGGGGAAAAAGACACTGGAGGCTGTTTGGAAAGATGGTTTAATGGTGGATAGGACCACATGGCTTGGAACTCCAAAGTGAAAAGAACGACCACATGCTTCAAGATGTTGGATGAAGGAAAAGAAGGAAAGAGGGCAAGATGCTGAGAGTGCAATTGTTTTATACCCTCTGTTGGGCCTCACCTCACTGTTTCCTGTTCCTGTGTAAGAAGTGTATCTCATTGGCTGTCAGACTTCCCAGGGGTGGGGGTCTTAGCTAACTTTGTAGGCTTTGTATGGACCACATGCCTTCACTTGAGTGCTGGCTGATGCAATCTTCCCAGGCCATGTGGTGAGATGAGTAGAGGGCTTTGTTATGTAGAATACTCCAGCCCAGGCCTTAATGGCCTGCCCATTAACAAAGGTGGGGATGAGCTTCTGCATCTGAGGTGAGTTTCTACTTTTCTTTTTAGTGAAAATATTCTGCCTTTTTAGTATATCCTAAAATATTTCATTTTCCTAGGAGAAGGGTGGGTTTTAACTTCCAACAACATGATTGCATCATGTTGCACAGCCTTCCCAGCCAGCTTCCGACAAGCAGAGTCAACACGGGAGCCAGATTCACTTAAATGACTGTTTGATTCACTTAACAACTGAAAAAAAGCCATAAAATTAAGCAGAACTCAATAAAGAACAACAAGAATTGGCAGTAAAACTTAACAACTAGCATGGCAGTTCAACCAACATTGGCCAACTCTACATTAAAAGATTGCAGCACCTTTAAGCAGACTCGCCTAAATTCCCTCTTGTTTAACACAACCTTCCTTCACTTAGTGCACAGAGGAGACCAGGGAGTTCAAGCTCCCATAATGCCCAGCAAGACCAGCTATGCTGGTCGAGGACGATGGGAATTGAGATCCCATACTTTTGAGAAGGCTGATGGAAACCTTCTCCTTCCACCTGTAACCTGATTTAATGCAAGGCGACTCATAATTTGGCTCCCTTTACGGCTGGAGAAAAGGCAAGCTCGGTTCAGATATTTTAGATATAACCAGTTTGATCTTGCACTTGCTCGACCTGGCTTCCCCACGGCTAAGCCGATGCCTGGCTCAGCACCCCGAGAATAATCCGATCCTATCACTTTTGAAAACGCCACACTGGGAACACTCGCCTTGACAGTTACGGAAGACTGCCAGTAATCTGCCCTTACGTTCAGCCTGATGCTCCTGCTTCACGCTCTCTTCACATGCTCACCAGAGCCCTTTGCTCCCGGCCTGGTGTGTCAGAGTCTATCAGGTTTTCCTGAAACCACTCGGCATCAGGATGACATGTGAAAACTAGCCAGTTTAACTACAACACTTTACACTTCACATACTTCCACAATACGAAGACTTGCAGTTACAGGGCTGGCAGGGAGGGAAGAGAATATATATAATATATCCAAACTAGACAATCAGATTTAATCCTGATTAGCACATTTTATCTGAAAGAATGAAATTGTGGAGGTCACAGATACCTAACAGCATCCCAAGATCAAATTTGGGGTGGTCTGAGGGTTCTTTCTTATCTGCCCCCAGTGGAGGAGCAATTTTTTCAGGTTCTTTCTCCAAAATCTTCAGACATGCCCGTTACTCAAAAAACAAGGGTACGTTGCATTTATATTTACACACACTTTTATCAGTAGTAGCAGTTCCTGAGCAGGATGACATTAAAGAATATATTGCACCGATGTAAAATATTTGACATTTTTCAATATTTAGCATATATATCTTCAGAGTAAAACAATAAGAAAAACAGTGTGAAAACAGGGATGAGTACAACAAAGAAGATGGTCGCAAAGATGCTTTTGGCAAAAGACAACTGGATTTTCTGTGGGTTCTTTTTTTCCCTTCAGAACTGAAGAAGCTTCTTGGATGAGAAAAAAACAAAGAAAGTCTAGTTGCCTTTTGGACAACCATGACCTGGATGATTGAGAATCTCCAGAGACAACAAATGAGGAAAAAAAAATCAGAGATGGCAATCAAGTCAGTTAAAATAGCGGCAAAATGCAGGTAGTTAAGGGTCAACTTAAGACCCTTTCTTTAGCAACTGTTTGAAATTACAGTGGAAGCTGAAAAAAGGTAATTTATGACCAAGTTCTCACATTTACCACCTGGGTGTTTCCAGAGTCACAAGGTCACCATTTGAGAGTTTGGTAACCGGCATTTCTTTATGACGGTTGCAGCATCTCAGTGTCACATATTAGCCATTTATAACTTTCCCCTCTGGCTTCCAACAAGCAATGTTCATGTAGCTAAGGATCTTCTAATTTAGATATTCTGTAAAACTGAAATAGGGACTTTGCGCATAGAGAAACTGAAATCTGGATGCGATACAATCCCATGTATTAAGCTGTAGTCAAGGAATGGTTCCCAGTTTGATTCCAGTTTTATTTGAAAGCTGTATCCAATTTTCTTTTTAGATACAAAGCTATTCTAGACCTCAAAGTACACTCCCATGACTTGGTTTAGCCATTCTTCCATTGACGTTTCTGGTAAGAATCATGTAAGCTAACAATGAAACTCCATCACTGAAAGAAATAAGCATCATGAAAATATGTTCTCCAAATTAAACAGACTCCTTTTCTTCAACCTCCTTGCATAGGATTTGGTCTCTAGACTTACCACCTCCTGCTTAGCAAGATTTGCAAACTGTGTGTGATTTTACTACCATAGAACCCTACACCTGTTATTGGCAAGAATTTATATCAACCCACTTACCAATACCTTTCATTGCTATATATGCTCTCTTTTAATTTTACCAAAAAAAGTAACATCAAAAGCCTGTGTTCTTCATTTTAAACCGCAGCTTGCTGCTTCACAAGTGAAAGGAAAAGTGAAAAATAAATAAATTTGCAGCATCCACCAGAAAATATGTGGGCACCAATTAACCTCTTAACTCCTCTCCTCTTTATATCATAATTATGGATTAACATGATGGCTCATCCCAGTCACTGGAGTTTGTTAAAACGATAGTGATTTAGCACAAAGGCTAAACCCAGTTATCTCCAGTAACTCCAATTAGAACAACTGGCCTATTTCACATGTAATGTTAGACCATTAACCATCCTTTACAAACTAAATTGATGGAGCTAATTAATCACCTTAAGCCAAAACCAAAACAAATCTACATTCCAATTTAGCATGAACTCAACTGATGCCCTCGGAGAAAAAAAAAATACATAATGTAATTATTACAGAAACCTCCAGGCTGACTTCTGAAGTCAGAGTTAAAAACATCCACGAGGATGCAGCCTGAATGTCTTAAATCCATTCATTCCACCTGACCTACAAGAACACACAGCTGCTGAGGGTTAGCCTTCCTCTGGCTTTTGATAGCGAGCCACACTTAGCGTCCTCATCATTTTGATTA
Organism: Pseudonaja textilis; assembly: GCF_900518735.1. Next base: position 1,437,283 of record NW_020769352.1, read on the forward strand.
AAGCCTTGGTTTGGTTCGAATGTCATGTACAGTATATCAGAGGAGATCAGTAACCAGTCAGAAAGTCAGATGACACAGAAAACAATCAGAACATGCCCAGTTGAGCAGTGTTCCAGAATGAGACAAGGCTCATATAATGAGATATAATTTTGGAAAAATATCCATGAGGCCGCTCGAACCATGCGGATTACATCTTAAAAGGTTTTAGAATTAATTAAAGCTTGGCAGACCAATTTCTAATCACAAGAGAACTGTTCATCTTAGGCCAGGATCCTAATTAAAGTACAAATTGGGGGATCTCGGGTATTCGACCAATATAACTTACAGATTTGAAACTTTGGAAAGGTAAGATGAGAGGGTACTTCAGAACATTTGGCACCAAGGTTTGTTCAATGGTGCCTTAATAATCCAAGATTAGGAAACCATGTTCTTATTTCCTTTAATCACTGTCTCCATGAAAGGATATGCATTTTCAACTTGTATAGTTAAACAATGCCAGTATTTGGATGATTACATGAAAAACACACTGTTTCAACAGTTATAATAACAATCAGCAATTATGGAATCATGCCCTTGTTATTGATCACATTTCTTTCAGTGATTATAGCTTTAGAGCTATGGGGGTTTTTTAGGGAAAGAAACACGAACTGCTGCCATATCCACAAAGGAGAACACATCTTTTAAAAGAAAGGATCTTCCAGAGTTGGTGAACTAATCAAATTATAATGTCTACAGCTTTATTTTGACTTCTACCTTCAGTCTACGGACTTTCCAAAGTAGATCATTATTCATTCAAATTATGGCTTTGCATGTTGTACCCCAAATTCCCAGCCAAGTTGGAAAAGGATGGGGGGTTGGTTTGGTTTTAAAATGGCAGGACTTCTATCCCCCTTGTGTATCTAATTTGCTCAAAGTCACTGTTTCTGTTGCTTATTTTTTTTTAGTAAGGTTCAAACAGAGCTGTTCAAGCATTGTTAGTAATGCCCCCATTCTGTATCTAAGGCTGTGATTCAGTTCTCAGAGCTGATGTGATCCGAAAGAGATCCTTTGCTCAAGGAAATCCAACTTCCCTTGCCCGGAAGTCACTTCCACTTGCATTTTATCAGTTGCCTTTACCCAAGGCAGATATTAGTCTACCTGATGGGAAATGTGTGGCCCATATGTTTCAGTTGTTGAAGGATATGCCAAGGAGTTCCAAAGGGGGGATAAATCCATGTAGAAATAAGGACAAATACATTCCAGCTGTTGAAATTAAAAACCACTGTAAATAACATGCAACAACAATAGCAGTGAAGTCTTTTTCATTAGTAGGGTTTTAGCCGTTTAATCTTGTTTTGCAGTATTTGCAGAGCTAAAGGGAAAATATTCTAGCAACTGACTTGGTTAAATTCTGCCCAGAATGCTACTTCATGGTGACATTGGAGACTGGAAGATTTCCCCAATCTAGGTTTGTACATTGCAGGAAGACACTGTTTACTTTAATCATTGTTTTGTTAAATAAGCCCAGCTAGCCTCACATATGCCAAACCAAGAATAGGCCACCTTTTGAGTTTTGAAGGCACATTCAAAAAATGACCACCAAAGTCATTCAGAAAATATCTTCCAAATATTGGTTTTATCACAAAATACCAGCTTCTTAGAAGATCTCTGCTGTGCCATTGAGAACTTTACTAGGTCCAAGAATTACTGCCAACAAATATGGTGCTAAAGACTGGTATTTTGCTAACAACCTGTAAGTGTAACAACTTCTTCTATAACTATCTATGTTGGAAAATGGTCAGAATGTGAAAAGTGATTGGACACAAATAAGCAGCCCACAGATTCTGGATTGAACACTTCTGTTCTATGGTATGATATACATAATTGCATGTTTAAGTATAAATAAATCAAAGAAAGCCAATAGTAAAATTGGGTTGGGGGACTTTGACTCCAGATAAAGTCTAAGTAATGATGAAGGCTTACATACATGGGAGGTCCCTGGATCAGCAATTGAAAAGTTAGAGGCTAGTTCAGATAAATTATTGCAGAAGATGAGTTCGGAGTCATTCATTTGATTTGTGTCAGTCAACGGAGTATTAATCTGATTCTGAGCAATTAATAATTTGAGTATGAGATGGGGAAAGCAGGTTTTAATTACTGGGTGGGAAAGTTTCAGCAGCAAGTCAAAGAGAATGTAAATTAATTTATTTATTCTCTTCCAAGTGAAACCAGGAAGCATTTATTGCTGTAGAAGGGAGCAGGCATAGCTATGAAAGGTCGAGAAGACATGATTGATGACTTTTATGTTAGCGTAGGGGAAGTCAGTATGGAAAAGGTTGGAAAAAATGACCTTTGTGACCGAGTTCACTCATAAATGAAGCCTGATATTCATTGGTTTGATTAATGGTCATTTATTTTGTTCAATAAAATAAGCTACAATTGGAAGGACATATACTGAAGCTGAAACTCAAATTTGGCCACCAAATGAGGAGATGACTTGTTGGAACAGAGAATGCTCATGTTGGGAAAGATGGAAGGCAAAAGGAGAAAGGGACTGCAGAGAAAGAGTTGATTGGATGGTGTCATCAAAGCAATGAACATGAATTTGAGCAAACTCTGGGAGACAATGGAGGACAGAGGGGGCTGGAATGTTGTGGTCTATGGGATTGCAAAGAGTTGGACTCAACTTAGTGACTGAACAATAACAACAAGATACTCTGTATGAGCAGCATACACAAAATGTAGATAGCATTAGGAGGAGTGTAAGGATGGAAATACATGTCTTAAGTGTCTAAGTATTTGGGCTACCTTAAAGCTCCCCCAACTTCTTAACATGCAAGCTCTGAAGGCCACAAAGAAGATGCTAAAGGGGAGCACATTGGCCATAGGCCAGTTTGTCTGCCCTCTGCACTAACCTATGAAACATAGTTTACATATCAAATAGCTATACTCAAACAAAACACTAGTCAGGAGCCAAAGACATTGTATGATGGCTTCACACAATACCTGAACACTGTTTAGGGTTAACAACTCACAAGTTGTAGGAGAAGAGCAGGAGTTCAATGCCAGGCCAAAGAATCAGAACCATCCTTTAGACTGCAGCATAGAAGAAAAATGTAGCATACTTCACTTAATCCTCCAAGGAAAGATTGTAGGCAAACAAGGTCCAGGCAGAAGAAGAACATTGTGGCTTCTTCCCTCAAAACAACGCTATAGAGCCCTGCACACCAGAACAACTCGACACAAGAACAGGTTTTTCCCGAAAGCCACCACTCTGCTAAACAAATAATTCCCTCAACACTGTTCAACTATTTACAAAGTCTGCGCTACTATTACTGTTAATCTTCTCATCACTCCTTATCACCCATCCCCTCCCACTTGTGATTGTAGGACTGTAACTTTGTCGCTTGCATCCTTACGATTGACTGTTTCCTAGTACGATTTGATTGTTGATTGTACCCTATGACTATCATTAAGTGTTGTACGTTATGATTCTTGATTCTTAACGAATGTAACTTTTCTTTATGTATATTGAGAATATTTGCACCAAGACAAATTCCTTGTGTGTCCAATCACACTTGGCCAATAAAGCTATTCTATTCTATTCTATTCTATTCTATTCTATTCTATTCTATTCTTCAAAATCTAAGGAACTAGTTTGGACAAAACTCAACATCACTTTTTCGTGCAGCTGTTGATAAAAATAGGATCGGCAACATGATTGCCAACATCCAGTGATGGATATGACACAAGAAGATAGAAGATTTATTCAAGCCTGTACACAGGAATCCAGTCAACTAATGTTCAGCACTAAATTAGCACCAAAGGGTCAGTGGAATTCAAGAGGGGTTGGACTTGGACCATTTGTGGAAACGTAAGGACTCTATGCTAATGACATGCTTAATTCCACTCCCAGCTCCACCTGCTCTTCTGCCACACAAGCAATTGTTTAAATTTCAGTATCTGTCATTGGCAGTGTATCAATGATCAAAGATGGGGTGGAGATGTGGTTTTGGCCCAACAAGATTAGAAGTCCAACTTTGGAAAGGAACATATGTGGTGAACGGAAGATGTGAATTTGGCAGATTCTTGAATTTTGGAAAGGAGAATATTCTCATGAGAAAATAGAACAGGATATGCATTTGAGTCCTGCCCCCCTGGAACTGCAGCCCTGATACATTGCACTGATTGGCTATACTTGTCATTTTTGCATAATGTGTAGCCTACTACTGACCTTTAGGGCTTGTAAATTGTGGTTTATGTACAGTATGTAGGTTACTTATGAACTATGCTGTTGGGATTCCACCTACATATCACATGAAGCTGTGGTTTATTGGCTAAGATATACTCACCTGGGTTCACACCTTATACTGCATGATGTATCCCAGTAGCTGGTTCACACAACACACAAGCCCAAACCACATTCTGATTTAATCTGTTATGTAAACCAAGTCTAAGACAATTCCATCATGATAACACTAACAGCAAAAAGATGGGATGTGAACTCAGAAACCAACCAATATGAATCCCTCTTGCCCCAAAACAGCCAATATATCAGGGACAAGATGGGTTTTTTTTTCTTTTTTAAATGCAGAGGGAGGGACTGAAAATCACTTTGTCTTATATAATGCCAGTATCATGCATCATCCAGAAATGGGGCAGGGAATGCTCAGGTACATCAAAGGCCCAACATGTTTGTCAACAAATTCCTCTGAGCTATTTTACATATGGTGTAGCGAGATAGCTCTCAGGTGTAATAAAGTTCTACCATGAAAAGTTCCACAAACAGCAAGCTGGAGCAATCATATAAAAAGAACAAGGCTGGATTGGACTTGTCCCTGAAGAGAGGGACGAGGATGATCTTAAGAGCAAATGTGCAAGGATCAAACAGTGGCTGGAGAAAACAAAATTCACTTACTTTTTCACAAGGTGGACAACATACAGTATAAACCGAAGATGAATTTATATCACTAATGCCCAGTTCTACAAGGAGAGGTTTAAAGGGTGAAAAGAAAAGGGACCTGGCTTAAATTGTGTTCCAGCATTGCCAAATATATTTCTCAAATTCACAATAAACTGAGGATTTGTGGAGGTGGGGGAGAGAGAGGATTTTATGGTCCAGTCCAACTTTTTTTCTAGTTTCTTGGTGTGGGGGAATAGCAAATCACTTTTAGTCTTTCTTGCAAAGGCATCTACATTTCTGGAAAAAAAAGGGCACAATTCCACATCTTTAAAGCTTTAAGTGTTTGTTTATAGATAAAAGATAGGACATGGGAAGAGGAGATCATTTCTTGTGCTTTAAGACAAAGGTGAAAAGTTACTAAAATTGTTTATACTCGTAATGAAGTGGGAAATCATTTTATATATTTCTTTTCTTTCTCTTTTTTCTATTTTTGTGCATATTCTCTTTTCTCTTGTCATTCTTTTTAGTTTGTATTAGTTCTATTAAAAATTACAATTAGATGATTAAAAACTAACAGAAGAGATGTGTAATCAGAGTAATTAAAAAAAAACAGGCATTGTACAGTTAAGATTTTAAAATAGTGGAAAACAACCAGAGTCCTACATTTGAAGCTGCTGTAGCTTTTCCAACAAAAGAATGACTGTGATGGTGATCATGGCTATCATAACTGTTCCGGACTAGCAGGCTCGAAAGCCTGCAACTCTGATTGGCCCGCAAATAGCCAATCGTGATTGGTCACCATAGACTGATGCGATTGGCCAGTAAACAGGCTGCCACGATTGGCCCTGCCAAGAGCGGCAAACTCAAATCTCCTTCATTGGCTGCCTAGCCGCAGCCAGCCCTATATAAGGGGCTGCTGTGGCTGGGATAGCTCGCTCAGATCTGAAGTCACTAATAAAGAGCTGTTGTTGCTATCTGAGTCTTGCCTCCATTCTTGAACCATCCTCCCAGATCTAACATTGGCGACAAGGATGGGATGCAGAGGCAACGAAGTCTATTGATTTGAGCTAGCCGAAGGAGCACGTGGCTGACAGAGCGCAACGACGGCGACATGGCCAGCAGCGCTATACCACCCGCCCCATTCGATCCAGCTAGCGAGGACTGGGACTCATACATGGACAGATTTCAAATGTTCCTAGAGTCCAACAACCTCAAAGATGCCACGCCCAGCAAGAAACGAGCCATTTTTCTAACCCATTGTGGGCCAGCCATTTTTAAGATGGCTAAAGCCTTAGCGAAGCCAGCTGAAGTTAAAACCATGGATTGGGACACCCTTGCTCCCATCCTGCGCAACCATTACGCCCCAGCAGTACCAACTCTCATTCACAGACACGAGTTCTACCAGAGGGACCAGCGTGAAGGTGAGAACGTTGGGGATTTTGTGGCAGACCTGAGGAACCTGGGCGGTTTATGTGGCTTCGCCAATCTCGAAGAAGCCATGAGAGACCGCATCATCCTTGGCCTCAGAGACCCAACTGTCCAGAGCAAGATCATGGCCAAGGGAGACATCTCGCTTACAGATGCCATTGCAGATGCCACCGCAGCTGAAGCCACTCGTAAATCAGCAGCACGAATGCGCCGAACCAGCGGAACCAACCGCCAACCCACCAACGATGCTGGGAAACCTTCAGACAAGTACACATCGACCACCCATCATGAAGATGTCGAGTCATCTTCAGACAGTGAGGAGGAAGAAGTCCACAGACTCCAGTCAGAAAATGAGCAACGGGACCAGCGGAGTCGTAAATCCAACTACCAATGCGCCGGATGTGGGGGAAACCATCCTCGATCTGAATGCAGATTTTTAGACGCCATGTGTCGTTTTTGCAAGAAACGAGGGCATATTGCGAAGGTATGCAGAAACAAGAGAAATTCCAGCCCCAGACGGGGAGAGAGCAGCCCAAAGAGGAATGATGGCAACTCCACCACACAGAGGGACCGCCCTAGCAACCAGTGGAACCAGTACAGCAGACCCCGAAGGTTTAAGGGCACACCCAGACGAGAAGAGGCTCATCAAACCATCACCATCGGCCACGCTTCATCACTTGACGCTAAAAAAATCTGTGTAAAGGTCACCATTGAAAACAAACCGTGCATCATGGAAGTCGACTCTGGGTCATCACTATCCATGGTATCCTGGAAAACACTCAAGCAGCTGATTTCCAACATCCGACGCCAAGACCTCAGCAGTCAGAGACTCATACTAAAAGATTATCAAGGCAACCGGATTCCAGTCGCAGGTACCCGCCATTTCCAGGTCTCTTTCAAGGGACATAATGCAATTCTACCACTCACCATCGTAGACAGAGACCGACCAAGCCTATTGGGCCTTCAGTGGTTCGCGCCATTAGGAATCGGAATGGCTGGCATTCATCATACTGAAGACAATGACTGGGTGGCAGCCCTCATCCACAACTTCCGAGAAGTGTTCAACGAAAGCCTAGGCAAGTACAAGGGGTCCCCTATTTCATTTAACCTTCGCCCCGACATTGCACCCATTCGCCTAAAACCACGCCGAGTTCCCTTTGCTCTCAAATCCAAAATTGATGAGCAACTGGACAAATTAATTGCACAAGGTGTGTTAGAACCCATTGACCACGCCCGATGGGAGACACCAATTGTCACCCCCATAAAGCCTGACGGGTCCTTAAGAATCTATGGTGACTACAAGGCCACCCTCAATCACGCGCTACAGCAGAGCGCCTATCCAGTACCAGTCGTTCAACATCTCCTGCATTCACTCGGGGGTGGCAAAATATTTGCAAAATTAGATCTGGCCCAAGCGTATCAACAGCTGCCAGTTGATCCCAAGACTGCAGAAGCCCAAACTATAGTCACACATCGTGGTGCATTCAAATGCAACAGGCTCCAGTTTGGAGTAAGCGTAGCCCCAGGCATCTTTCAAAGCCCGATGGAGAGACTATTACAAGGTATAAAAGGGGTCGTGCCCTATTTTGATGACGTATTAATAGCAGCCCCCACAAAAAGTCAATTAGAGAAATGCCTCAGAACAGTCCTACAGAGGTTCAAAGATGCTGGCCTCAAGGTTAAGAAGGAAAAGTGCCAGCTTTGCACAGAAAGGGTGGAGTTTCTTGGCTACCTCCTTGACAAACAAGGAATCCACCCTACAGAAAAGAAATTGGCAGCTATCAAAAATGCCCCAAGACCCAAAAACAAAACCGACCTCCAAGCCTTCCTGGGACTTATTAACTTTTATAACATCTTCCTACCCCAGAAGGCGACTGTTGCTGAGCCCCTTCATAGACTACTCGATAAAAGGGCCTCCTGGACTTGGGGACGTCGGGAGGAACACGCCTTCCAGCAAGTAAAAGACCTCCTTACCTCAAAGGCAGTACTAATTCAGTATAACGAGACACTACCTTTGACTGTCACTTGTGATGCCTCACCATTTGGGGTGGGGGCCATCCTGAGCCACGTCCTACCAAACGGCTCAGAGGCACCAATTGCATGTTTTTCAAGAACTCTATCAAAAACAGAAAGAAACTATAGCCATTTAGATAAGGAAGCCCTTGCTATTGTCTCTGCAATTAAAAGATTTCATGAATATGTTTATGGGAGACCATTTTCTATTATCACTGATCATAAGCCACTACTTGGCATTCTGGTGGGCAACAAACCTACCCCACACATCCTCTCCCCCAGAATGACGCGATGGTCAGAATTTCTAGCTGCCTACGACTATCAATTAAAGTATCGCCCGGGGAAATCTATTCCTCATGCAGATGCCTTGAGCCGCTCACCACTACTCTAGCCACAGGAAGACCCAGCTCCCACGCTCCCAGTACTTCAAATCGAGACAATTCCCTCACCTCCGCTAACGGCCCAGGACATCACCTTTGAAACCAAGAGACTCTTGTTTGGCACGAGTTCTTGGCTGGGTGGAGAGGGGATGGCCAGACTAGGACACTAAGGAAACATTTAAGCCATTTAAAAACAGACAAACAGAGCTTTTTTCACAAAGAGGGTGCATTTTATGGGGAGACCGAGTTGTTATACCAACTAAGCTACAAAAAAAAGTCCTGCAAATGCTACACGATGGACACCCGGGCATCGTGCATATGAAAGCGCTGGCAAGAAGTTATGCCTGGTGGCCAGGTATGGACAAACAAATTGAAACCTGGGTCGCCTCTTGTAACAGATGCCAGGAAAACCACTCAGCCCCACCAAAAGCTCCACCAGCAGAATGGGAAACACCCAGGGGTCCCTGGTCTTGCATTCATATTGACTTTGCGGGACATACTAGAGGCCACACTTTCCTAATAACTGTAGATGTGTATTCTAACTGGCTTGAGGTCAATAAAATGAAAGCAACCACTACTGAGGCAGTCATCAAAAAACTGAACAGACTCTTTGCCACACACGGCCTACCAGATGTCTTGGTCTCTGACAATGGGCCCCAATTTACTGCCTTAGCCTTTGAACAATATTTAGCGGAACCGGGCATCCGACACGCACTCACATCGCCGGCTCATCCAGCGGCGAATGGTAGGGCTGAATGAATGGTTCAGTTCACAAAGAAAACCCTGCAGAAAATGGAACAAGGTAACATCCATGACAAAGTCACTAGAATGCTGCTCCTTCAACACATCACACCAAACAGCATGACCAACAAGAGCCCAGCTGAACTCCTGATGGCCAGGAAACTCAGATCGCCTCTAGACCGCTTGCACCCTGCCTACACCCCAGAAAAGCCCCTGGGTTCCAGCAACAAACACCGTGCCTTTAAGGTAGGAGACCTTGTATTTGCAAAAAAAATTTCTGGGGATTCCCTCTGGATTCCTGCTCAAGTAACTCAAGTTACGGGTCCCCACTCCTACCGTGTACTCACCACTGATGGCAGAGCGTGGAAACGCCATATTGACCAGCTACGCTCCAGATTGACCACAACTTCCACCCCTGACCCTAACTTTGACACTAGGGGGGGAGGGGAAGCCGTGAGCCCAGAAATAGAACCAACACCTGTTTATTCTGAACTAACACCGAGATCACCACACCATAGCTTGCAACACTCACCAGCTGTAGTTGAACCTGGGCAGACGAACACTTCACTGAGAAGCAGCAGCCAAGCAGGTTCAGCGAGCCCGGGGAGCCATAGCAGTAGCAACGAAGCTGAGGACTCTATCACCCCAGGGGCATCAGAGGAGAACCCTAACCATGGCACCGGGTCACCGTTCCTGTTTGATCCAGCAAACAGTCCATCTGAACCCGAATTTGAACATGGACAATTGGAATTGCGTAAGTCAGGTAGACAGGTGCGAAGACCTGCCTACCTGCGAGACTATATTACTCCACCCCTTAAATTGAACCAAGAGAGGAGGGGTGTTCCGGACTAGCAGGCTCGAAAGCCTGCAACTCCGATTGGCCCGCGAATAGCCGATCGTGATTGGTCGCCATAGACTGATGCGATTGGCCAGTAAACGGGCTGCCGCGATTGGCCCTGCCAAGAGAGGCAAACTCACATCGCCTTCATTGGCTGCCTAGCCGCAGCCAGCCCTATATAAGGGGCTGCTGCGGCTGGGATATTTCGCTCAGATCTGAAGTCACTAATAAAGAGCTGTTGTTGCTATCTGAGTCTTGCCTCCGTTCTTGAACCGTCCTCCCAGATCTAACAATAACAATGCCAATCCATTTTATGGGGTTCCTGATCAAAAGAAACTAGTTTCTGGACCTCAAGGAATTTACAGCCCAAAATTGGCAGTGGTGAAAACAAAATAAGTGAATGGTTAGAAATCAGGATAATATGTTACCTTGTAGGAAATTCTCTTCCTCATTCTTCCCATTAAGCCACACATTTTCAACTGTTCTGGATTATACTAGGCTGCTCCTAGAGCAGAGGTCAAGTGATGCAGAGGTGTTTTGTATGACAAGTTGTACATTAGTCAACATAGCTGTGGGTTGAATTGTGGTCATAAATCAAGGATTACCTGTATATGACAGGATCAGAAACCTTAGGGTTAAAAAAAACACACACAGCGGTATGGCTGATAGGGAAGTAACCAGTGATGGGATTCAGTTTTTTTTTACTACTGGTTCTGTGGGTGTGGCTTGGTGGGCCTAGTGTGGCTTGCTAGGTGTGGCTTGGTGAGCGTGACAGGGGAAGGATACTGCAAAATCCCCATTCCCTCCCCATCCCACAAACCTGCTTGCCATCTCTGTTCTCCTGTGCAGGGCAATCAAATAAGACCCAGCTGATCAGCTGGAACTCAGGAGGCAGAGAATAGATGGGGTTGGTGGGGCCAGTCAGAGGTGATATTCCGAACTACTCAAAATTTCCACTACCGGTTCTCCAGAACTGGTCAGAACCTGCTGAATACCACCTCTGGAAGTAACATAGAAGAATACTTACACTCATTAATGCAAACTTGAGGTTTGGAGTATTGTAGAACCACAACTACAGTTTGGTAGAAAAACATTTGGAGATCTGTTGAAGGTTGCAAGAAAATTTAATGGGTCAAAAAAAAATTCTCATTAAAGGAATAATATGTTTTGGTTTTATAAATCATAGCAACCCCCAGCCATTGGATTTGTAAATTATAATTTATGGTTTATGCATTCTGAAAAATCAACAGAGTTTGGTGCCTCTTTGGAATTCTGAAGTCAAATTCTAGCTGATCTAGGGCAAATCCTTGGATGTGTTCTTACAGGACATTAAATTGTTATGCGATTTTAGGTGTTACCTGACTTTACATGTTGCACCAAACCAGCGTGGTTTGTAAACATGGTTGCTAGTATAAGGTGCAGATCCAATAGTTCTATTCATTAAACCACCATATCACAAAGTCAAGAGCAGCTAAGCACAGTGTGTAGTTGCCATCATTGTTTCTCACTCTCACTAGTTTCACAGGAACCTTGTCATTTCCCTTCCCTCTCTTAAAGCACAGCTCAGGTCTAAGGAAGCAGCAACACAATCTTCCCGGTGCCATCCAAATGCATTGAATGGCAACCTAAAGTTCCAACTAGCTAGAGGTTTGGAAACCCTAGTCTTAAAGTGGATTAAACTTCGGTCTTTCCAAAAGAAGCCAGCCTGGGAATCAAAGAGAGAGCGAGGGAAGGAGAGATATTCCAGTTGAAGCCAAGACATTTTTAGATGTTGTCTCTTTTAAATCCTAGCTGTGCATCTGGAGTTGTTTGCTTTCCCACTCTCTCTCTCCCTCTCCCTCCTAGAAGGATTGTTCTCCAAAGAGAGCACAGGTGAGTTCAGAGGGGACTGCCTTCTCAAGAGCAAGGAGAACATCTCTGTTGTCATCCGTTTGCTTGTCACTTCCCCCAGGCAGGGGTGAAAAAACCCCTGCCTGGGGGAAGTGACAAGCAAACGGATGACAACAGAGATGTCCTCCTTGCTCTTGAGAAGACCCCAAACAGAAGCATTAATACCGAGAGCTGTTGCTCTGTCCGGCTTTTGTCCTTTTTGCAAAGACAGACACCCAGGTCTCTTCTGGATGGCTTTCCTAGCAAAATATGTTGTAAGTATTCCCTGACTTAGTTGATTCAAGCGGCAGGACTCAGAGCAACATGACTGCTGTCTCACCTGGCATGAAGCCACGATGTAGGGTTTGTTTGTGGGTTACAGGCAGGGCTGTCTTAACACATGAGCCAGATGGGCACTTGCCCATAGGCCCCACAAGCATAGGGGCCCCATACTAATCTGTGTATGTTAACCTTTCAATGCCTCTTGTAACATATAAATACAGCAATATATTACATGTTACTGCATTTTTTATTAATACTAACATGCAAATGTTTAATTTTATCAACCATTTACATTTTTATTCCAGTGAGCAGTTGTCGGTGGGGCCCCAGTACACTGCTTTGGCCGGGGCCCATAATGCTGTTAAGGCGGCCCTGGTTACAGGCTGTGGCTCCTGGTGAACCAAATTATCCAAACTTGTTGCAGCTTCATAAATTGTGCCATGGATCCCTCTGTGGTTAGTATTTGGGATGGAGTATTGGGTGCAGACTTTGAAAAGTAAGCCAATTGAATAAACTGTAGTGAACTTAATCATGGGTATACACCACAGGAATATAATCAGCTTGGATTTGGAAAGCATGGCGCCTACGAGTTTGTAGAGTTAGTTCAAGTTGTGTGAAATTTTGTTGCCTTGCAAAGGAAGGTTGGGAGATTGGTTTGAGGAGGAATTTGTACTGCAGTTGAGGAGAGAAGGATAAAAAAATGTCTATTACGCCTAACAGCTTTACTCATTTCAATCTTGTTGGGGAAAATCAATCCAACATCTTTGCACAAAATGTCAACCTAGTTGGGGACTGCATTAGTTGTGAATGCATCACAGGTGTTACACAAACCCAGGCCATTGTGCTAATTTAATCAAAAATGACTCATGTTAACAAGCGATGGTGTGGCTGTGTTAAGTCATCATTTTCTTTCTAGAAAAAAAAAGAGATAAGACAAATATTTCATTGATGTGCCTGTTCCTCCTACCCAGTTAAAAACACTCCTTCTGATCTCAAGGGAGAGAAGCAAAAATTCAAAGGATTTATATATATATATATATATATATATGGCATGAATCTCTATTTGTATGTAGGCTCGATTCCTTTACCAATTGATTTTCCTTGTCAATATTAAAAAAAAATACGGTGAGGAGCACACGAAGATTGCATAAAAAGGAATATTTCAGTCAAAAGCACCTTGAGTTGTGCAGACTGTTTGATCCTACTGCCTCCTCCTTCTTCTTGTGCTCCTCACTGGAGCTGTTTCAAAGCCAATGATGGAACATGGAGATTGTGCTGCCTTCATTGCTGTGGGCTGCAATTGGTGACTTTCCCTATTTGCTTCAAAAAGTAGACTTCAATTAGAACATGTTTGGAAATGTTTGGATCTTGGGTGGGGCATCTTTTTTCTTATCCTGAGCTTTGTTGTCTCTTTCCTCCTGTTATTGTCTTGGATAAGAAGGATCCCTTTCATTCCATAGTTGGATACATGATATTATATATAACTCTAGGGTATAGACTTTTTTTCCCTGTCATTCAATCTTCTGCCAGACCTCTTTCAGCTTCTATTGCAGTGAATACCTTCACAGTATTTTAGGACATATCTCTGAGTCTTATGGCAATAGCACTTAGACTTATATACCATTTTACAGTGCTGAATGAAATGAATGGCCTTGAATCGAGCTGGAAAGGAATCCTGGGAATTCCAAAGATAAATGTGAAAGCCACGAAAATGGAAGGCATCTTAACGCAAGATCTCATCTATCCAGAAACCTAGATTTCTTCTTAGCCTGGTTCCCACAAGACCTCATCTACTAAACTAGTCAAATCTCCCCATTGATGGTTCTGGCAGTGCATAATTCCAGCAACTGGGTCAAAAAGGAGCAATTTGTAACTAGGAAGTCATCTCCACCCCCTTGTGTCCATTTTCAGCTGGAAAAGTCCTTATATTTTGTAAGAAAGTCCTGGCAAGGTTAAGGTCACCAGGTCTAACTTACAACAATGCAGATGACCTCTAGCACTAGCAAACTGCAAATGAGGGGTCCTTGGTGCAAGCTCAGAGAGGTAAAAATTTCAAGGATAAGAATTTTGTCAATATGTGGGCCCTTCCATGACACCTTCACCAGCTTGCTTCTTAGTTGTTGGTTTCCAAATCACAAACCATGAACCTCAATGGTTATGCTAAAACCAAATAGCTACATTTTGTCTTAGTGCTGTTTGAAACAAACCATTAATATTGAAGTCTGTCTGTTTGCCTAGTTTAGCCCAACACGTGGTTTCACCAAAACTGCTGTAGCTTGTTAAGTCTGCTTTTAGGCATAGTACAAACCCAACTGTTGTGAAGCAAACCAGTAAAGCTTTCTTGCCAGGGGAAAAATGTGATATATAGGCACCAAATACCTAATATTTTAATATATTTATATAGTTTATAGAATTCTTTATTGGCCAAATGTGATTAGACACACAAGGAATTAGTTTCTGATGCATAAGCTCTCAATGTACATACAAAAATAGTGATAAGCAACAAAGTTGTAGTCATAGGAAGATAAGGAGATAGGTAATAAGGAAGATGAGGATAATGATGGTAATACTGCCTTTTTAGATAGTTTGACAGTGTTGTGGGAATTAGTTGTTTAGCAGAGTGATGGCATGGGGAGAGTCCTTGTGTCTAGTCCTTGTGTCTTGTTGTTCTGACGTGCAGTGTCCTATAGTGTTGCTTTGAGGGTAGAAGTTGAAACAGTTTATGTCCAGGATGTGAGGGGTCTGTAGATACTTTCACAGCCCTCTTTCTGGCTTCTGCAGTATACAGGTCCTCAACATATAATTTATTTGGCATAATATTAGAGGATTACCCCCATTAAGTGCATAAAACTTCAACTTTTATTTATTTACATTTCTGAACATGCCTATAAATCAATGGTGCCCAACCAGTTCAGTTTACTTTAAAGTTGCCATCTCAAAGGTATTTTTTTCCCCAAAAGGCAGCTGGACTTCATTTTTTCCTTGAAGACATTTTGTTTCTTATCCAGGAAGCTTCTTCAGTTCAGATTCTTTGAGACAACCACCACCTGGATGACTGAGAATCTCCACAGACATTCAAAACCCTACCATTTTAAGGGGCTTTTCGATCTTGATTATGTGCTCTTAGTGTAGTACTTTCAAGAAAGCATGCTTAGGATTTCAACCTGTAATTGTTTTGATTTATAAGTATTTCCCAAAGACACGAGCTAGTACTGCCATTACCCATGTCAAGCAGATAACAGGCTTCGGAGTGTTTACTTAGCAAAAACCTTGGCCCTGAGGAGAATTTTCCTGTTTGAGAAGGGGTTAACCTTGCAGGCCTCTTGCAAACATCTGCCAAAGTTGTGCGCGTTGGTTGTGGCAGATCCCAGATCTGTACCAGTCTCTACAAGGGAGTTGTCGTGGCTCTGATTTATACCCTTTCCTTCCTCCCAGCCTCATGTACAGGATGTTGAAATCTCAGTCGCTCTGAGAAGAAATTACAGCAGAAATTACCGAAAACACAACAATGATAATTTAGTGTTGAGGGAGGCCAAGAATGTTAGCTTTTAGTTAGGACCGTTGAAGTTGCTGTTTTAAAAAAAATATGATAATCATCCGGATATTGGTAGGAAAAAAAAAATCAAGGGAGGAGTGTGGTTGGCAACTTCAAGAGTTTCACAAATATTCTCAAGCGATGACTGATTAAGTCAAGGCATGTTCTGAGCCTTAAATACATTTTGTAGATTGTGGCAGTAGAGGGGAAAACCACTCATGGAGTTTGCATCTTTTTCAAATGCCAGGCACTGGTTTTCAACTTGTGCGGGGACGTGTTTTAAAATGACTGAAACAGCACATGATATTTTGGCCTTCAAGACAGAAATGTCAACTGATGGCCATCTGGTGCCACTGGGGGCATTCTGGCTTAGATAACAAATCATGGCTAAAAAACCCCATAACTCAGCAACATTTCCAGGAGCCAAAAATGAAATGAATGAAAGCAAATATGTGTGTCCCAGGATAATGTTGCAGGATCCAATCTTGGTCTGTGACCGGGACCAGAGATTTAGTCTTCCAAGCTTTTGGATTCATGCTGGAGCCTATCCTCGGGGAACTTCCCTCTATCACAGGGGTGCCCAAACTTGGCAACTTTAAGACTTGTGGACTTCAACTCCCAGAAATCTCCAGCCAGCATAGCTGGCTGGAGAATTCTGGGAGTTGAAGTCCACAAGTCTTAAAGTTGCCAAATTTGGAGATCTCTGCTCTACCAGAATGTGAGGATGGGCTCCAGCACAAGTCTAACAGCTTGGAAGATTAAACCTCTGGTCCCAGTGACCATACAAGATGCGAGAAGCTCTCCAAGGTACTGCAAGTGACAATAGCATGCAAGTTACTGGAACAAGTCACCCTTCACGGCCATCATGAAGTTCTAAAGAGCTTTTGAAAAGTTCTTGGTGCTTTCTGAGCTTGGTAGTTTTCTTGCAGATGTTTCCTTACCCAAATTAGGTAACATCATCGGTGCTAGAAGGGAGTGGGGTTTGCAGAGTGTGGGAGGAGGACTGTGGGGTCCTTAGTGCTCTCTGAGAGCTTGGTAGTTTTCTTGCAGACATTTCATTACCCAAATTAGGTAACACCATCAGTGCTAGAAGGGAGCGTTGATGATGTTTCCTAGTTTGGGTAATGAAACATTTGCAAGAAAACTATCAAGCTCTCAGAGAGAGCTCTCATCAAGGCCCTTTATTTCAACCCTGAGCCACCAATATTCTTTATTGGTCAAGAGCTTTTGAACAAATGTCAATTTACAAATGGAAAAATATGTACAACCAGAATTGGGAAGGGTCCTCTAATTGGTACTGAAATTCACCACTCCAAAATTGCTGATGAGAAGCATTTGAAGATGTCCTCAGGTACTTTCAACATACCAGTCATGCCTTGGTTATTAAAAGAATACGTGTGTCTTTTTAGCTGTATATAAACGTTTCATTTATGAAGTTGTTTTGGAATGACTCAGATTGTGTTTTGCTTCTAGTGTAACTAAAAGAGAAGGGTAGATGCAGTAGTTATGGATTCAAGTGCCCAGCTGCATCTTCCTAATATTTCAAGCCTTCCAAATCCGAGAGAACAAAAGCAACAAAATTCTCAAGACTGTTGAAACTTTAATGCAAAAAGCCAGAGTAATGTTTATATGCTGCTGCTATATAAGTCCAAGCTGGAATCTTATTGATCTTCTTCTCCACTGTTTTTCAAAAGGCTACTCTAACATCATGGCTGTTGCAATGCTTGCTTTTGGGGGTGGGGGTGGGGGGGCATTGAAAAGAAGAAAAAGAATGCATGTAAGAAGAAGGTTTTATGCAAGTTCCAGCTGGATCATATGGTTGCAGTTTAGAGTCTGGCTTGTCACATCTTTCTAAGCTATAATGTGGTTTGTTTGGTTTGGGTGCTCAGCATATTGTGTGATTCCCAGCCCTTGCAGTTTGCAAATGCTGTGGTGTTGTCTGCTGTGTAAATGCACCCCATGCTTATTTAGCAAGCCATGAGTAAGCAAATTTTAATCAGCATTTTGTAATCAAGTCCCAGATTTCTGGCCAGTATGGCTAAATTTGCTTAACGGTTGCCTTTTGAGTTTAGATAGCATACTTGCTTACCCCTATTTAATTGAAGTGAGTCCTGAGAAGATCTTGAGAATATAAGTTAGTTTTCAGCCTGGTCCTTTTAACAAAATTTTATGCCCATTTTATGCCAAGTCATTTCTTAGCATGGGGTTTACTCCCTACTAAGTACATTTGGGGTTTAAAACAGTTAGTCCCCTTTAATAATTTAAACAAAACTAACAGTGGTAGATGCAAGCATTTTGTATTCACTTATCAGTACCAAACTTACAATAACAATTTTGGTTGCATGTCTAAAGGTAATACCTGACTAAAAGTGGCAACACAGACACAACTTTTTTTTTTGACTCTGTGGCTATGTTCACACAATACGCTTAGCCAAGGAACAAGCTTTGTGGCTGCATTTCCACACTGTAGGAAGTTTGTTTTTAGACTCATTTTGGAAGACAGGAGTTTTTAGTGAGTGGCATGGACTCAGCTCATTGGGTGAGTTCATGACTTAGATTAATATTGTCTGAAACCAGAAAGAGGAGCCCTCAGAAACCAGGTTAAAAGTAGAGTGTGAATCCAAAAGTTATTGTGTGAATCGAAACTATATGGAACTTTAGTGTAGAGGTTTAAAACTCACATTACTGTAGGGCTTGGATTCAGTGTTGGGATTCAAAAAATTTTACTACTGGTTCTGTAGCTGTGGATTGGTGGGCGTGGATTGGTGGGCATGGCAGGGGGAAGGATACTGTAAAATCCCCATTCCCTCCCCACTTCTGGGGGAAGTTTACTGCAAAATCCCATTCCCTCCCCACCCCACTAACCTGCTTTCCAGCTCCATTCTCCTGCGCAGGGCAACAAAAGGAGACCCAGCCAATCAGCTGGGACTTGGGAGGCAGAGAATAGATGGGGGCAGGGTCAGTCAGAGATGGTATTTGCCAATTCTCCAAACTACTCAAAATTTCCACTACTGGTTCTCCAGAACTGGTCAGAACCTGCTGAAGGCCACCTCTGGTTTGGAAGATTCAGAATTGATTTCTAGTGGATCCATGAAACTCAGATGGTGATCCTCCATCAGCTGTCTTTTGGTTATTCATAAAACAGCAGTATTCTCTTGGTAGATTCCTTCTTTTTCTTTCTTTTTAACATACTCTACCCAGAAACTTTGTGCAAGTAAAAGTCTGTCCTATCAAGGGTCAAGGTTTATAAGCCAGCACTTTCCCTGTTGGACTGGCTTCTCCTTGGAAGAAAACTTCATTGTTTATTCAATCTGGTGACCATTAAATCATAGGGCTCTTCCTCCCTCTTCTACTCCTGCAGATGATTCTTTGCAGGACAAAGTTAACCATGTGGTTTTAATCAACAAATATCCCCTCTCTGATTGATGAGAATGTCAGACTTTAACTTTGGGTATCCGGGACCAGCAAACTTCAGTCCAAAATTTTTTTTTCTTATTTTAGGTCACTTTGCAAAATTGTTCTGAGAGTAGAAATGGGGAGGGGAGAGAGAATGACTTACAGGTAATACTCAATTTACAACCATTCATTTAGTGGCTTGTTCAAAGTTGCAATGGCACTGAAAAGAGTGAGCTTGCGACTGTTTTTCACATAGGGGTTAAGCCAAGGAGGAGATGCTTCAAAGCACCTGAAGGTAGGACAAAGAGCAACCGGTGGAAACTCATCAAGGAGAGAGGCAGCCTAGAACCAAGGAGAAATTTCCTGTCAGTGAGAACAATTAATCAGTGGAACAACTTGCCTCCAGAAATTGTAAATGCTCCAACATTGGAAGTTTTTAAGAAGAGATTGGATAACCATTTGTCTGAAGTGGTGTAGGGTTTCCTGCCTAAGCAGGGGGTTGGACTAGAAGACCTCCAAGGTCCCTTCCAACTCTGTTATTCTGTTCTGTTATATATGACCATTGTAGTATCCCCATCAAAATTCAGACACTTGGAAACTGACAGGTCCTTATGATGGTTACAATGAATGATTGTATGTTGAGGACTACCTGTATTAAATTATAGTTCTGCGCAGGGGTGGGATTCAAAAATCCAAGCAACCGGTTCGCTGCCCACTTGCTGGATGGATGTGGCCATGGTGGGCATGGCCTACTGGAACTTCCAGGAGGGCCACTTTTCACCTTCCCAAGGGTCCTTCTGGGAGGGCGAAAACAGCCTCCCCCGGGCTCTGGAGACCCACCGGAAGCCAGAAATAGGCCCGATTCTGGACTTCCGGTACTTCCCTGCTTTTCACCTTCCTAAAGGTCCAGAGGCTTCCCCCAGGACTCTTGGAGGGTGAAAATGGCCTCCCTTGGGCTCTAGAGGCTCACCACAAGCTGACAACAGGCCCATTTCTGGACTTCCGGAAGGCCCATTTTCCCCTTTCAGAGCCTCCACGCGGATCCTGCACTTGCATCAAAAATGGGCCGTGTGGAGACTCCTGGGAGAGGACAGGTGGGGTGGACGGGGCAAGCCAGTCGGTTGAAATACCAGTTCAGTGAACCAGATGAAAATTTAACATCCAATTCACTTGAACTGGTCCGAACCGGTGGAATCCCACCCCTGGTTCTGCAGTCACTGCTTAGTGCAATCTACAACCAAGCTAGTCACCTAGGGAATAAATCTTGTTAAACCTGGTAGCCTAGCAGGGAAAATGGACCCAGAGTTGCTTTTTTCCTGGCTCCCATTTCTGGGTGTTTCATCTTTTTGGTGTTCAGAACATGTAGGATGTTTTGTAACACCATTGGTAAGTTCCAACGGCATTTTCATTTCAGCAACACCCAAATATTACTATGGGCATTTTCTTACGAAAGTCCATGTGAGCTGAAACAAGTCAGGGCATTTAAATATATCCTGGGGACAAGGTACAGGCTTGGCTTTGTGTGTGTGTGTGTGTGTGTGTGTGTGTGTGTGTGTGTGTGTGTGTATGCACGCATGTGTGTATTTTTAAAGAAAGAACTACACGGTTTTCGAATAAGCTCACAAAACAGGAAATTAATAAAGTGATGAAGTACATAGCCTGACATGTCAACATGCCAATAAACAAAAAAAAACCTTACTAGTTGGCAAATTTTGATTTCATAATTAGAAATACAACGCAAACCTAATCTCCTCACCCCTTTTAGCCTTATTCATTTCGTACCGGCATACATTCATCTTTTTCTTTTCAATTCTCTATTTTCTCCAACTTGGGTGCTTCTTGATTTTTCACATGGATTCATTCCTTACAGCAGTTCATTTAATGACGATTCAAAGTTCCAACGGCACTAAAAATGTGATGTGTGACAGTTGCAACATTAACATTTAACAGTTACAACATTACAGTATGTGCGTGTGTGGATGGATGGATGGATGGACACCCATGGCAGCAAGGTCTGGATTTCCACTGTGGAATAACTGTTCAAATTGTTCCAGTTGGTTTCTAAATACGTGATGCAATTTTCTCTCTCTTTTTCAACTCAGGGCTAATGCCAGGTGGCTTTGTGGTTTTTAATAAGATGTTGTCTATGGGAAAATAACACCAGGGAACATATATTGTACTTCTCAAGTCTTGACAAGCTTGCTAACACACATGCAATTTTAAAAAAGCTAAGATCATAGAGATCAAAATCTATTTTATCCCTTCGAAGCTGATTTGTGATCTCTCTTTCTCAGCATGCAAGAAAAGATTAAAAGGCTATAAAGATAAATATCAAGACATCAAATATAACTAGTTTTGTAGGATCGCATTAATGCTTCTAAACCATAAGTAGTGCAAAGCTATTGCGTAGTAACATGGGTATCATGTACACATAGTTGCCCATCCAATGAATCAATAAAGTGACTAAGAGAGCAAATTGCTTTATACCTGCCGGGTCATTAGACAATTGGAAACTTGTGAACTGGTTACTTAGGAAAGGTGTAATCTGTTCCATGTGTGGGCTTGATCATTTAAGATGTGATTCACTTTTGCATTGTCCATTTCCCAAGACTTTTGTTTGTTCCACCATAACAAATGTCATAATGAAACGACCAAAAATAAAAATATCCCTATATAAGAAAATGTGTAAATGTAACATCTTTATAGATTATCAGAGTTGGAAGGGACCTTGTAGGTCATCTAGTCCACCCCCCCAAGCAGGAGATCCTACACCATTTCTGACAGGTGGCAGTTCAATCTCTTCTTGAAAGCCTCCAGTGATGAAGCTTCCACAACTTCTGAAGGCAAGCTATTCCATTGGTTGATTGCTCTCACTGTCAGAAAATTTCTCCTTATTTCCAGGTTAAATCTCTCCTTGTTCAGTTTCCATCCATAATTCCTTGTCTGGCCTTCAGGTGCCTTGGAAAACAGCTTAACCCCCTTCTCCTCTCTCTGGCAGATCCTCAGATATTGGAACCCTGCTATCACGTCTCCCCTGGTTCTTCTCTTCACTAGACTAGCCAAATCTAAAACTTGATTATCCTATGACTTTTCAGATGTTATCTTGGATATCTCATTCTGCCATCTGAATCAGCTCACCTTGGTCTTCTAGCACCATATTCCAGTATAGGTTGTCCTCGAACTTACAACGGTTTGTGTAGTGACTGTTCAAAGTTACAGCGGCACTGAAAAAAGTGACCTAAGACCGTTTTTCACACTTATGACTGCTGCAACATTCCCATGGGTCACGTCATCAGAATTCAGACACTTGCCAACTGATTCATATTTATAATGGTTGCAGTGTCCCGAGGTCACATTATCCCCATGCAAACTCAATGGGGAAACGAGAGTCGCATAACTGTGTGAATGAAATGGAATGGAACGGAACAGAACAGAACAGAACAGAGGAATGGAATGGAAGGGAATGGAATGGAAAGGAAGGGAAGGGAACAGAAGAGAAGAGAATGGAATAGAGTAGAGTAAAGTAGAGTAGAGTAGAATAGAATATAATGGAATGGAATGGAATAGAGAGTAGACATATGGAAGGGAAGGGAAGGGAAGGGAAGAGGAGAGGACAGAACAGAACAGAACAGAGGAATGGAATGGAATGGAATGGAATGGAATGGAATGGAGTGGAGTGGAGTGGAGTGGAGTGGAGTGGAGTGGAGCCGAGCCGAGCCGAGCCGAGCCGAGCCGAGCCGAGCCGAGTCGAGCCGAGCCGAGCCGAGCCGAGCCGAGCCGAGCCTAGCAGAGCAGAGCAGAGCAGAACAGAACAGAACAGAACAGAACAGAACAGAGGAATGGAATGGAATGGAATAGAATAGAATGGAACAGAACAGAACAGAACAGAATAGAGGAATGGACTGGAATGGAATGGACTGGACTGGACTAGAATAGAATAGAATAGAATAGAATAGAATAGAATAGAATAGAATAGAATAGAATAGAAGAAGGGAAGGGAAGGGAAGGGAATGGATTGGAAGGGAAGGGAAGGGAATGGATTGGAAGGGAAGGGAAGGGAAGGGAATGGAATAGAATAGAATAGAATAGAATAGAATAGAATAGAGGAATGGAATGGAATGGAATGGAATAGAATAGAATGGAACAGAACAGAACAGAATAGGGGAATGGACTGGAATAGAATAGAATAGAATAGAATAGAATAGAATAGAATAGAATAGA
>NW_020769352.1:1466456-1481887 GCF_900518735.1 Pseudonaja textilis
AGAATAGAATAGAATAGAATAGAATAGAATAGAATAGAATAGAATAGGGAATGGAATGGAATGGAATGGAATGGAATGGAATGGAATACCATAATCAAAGTATCAGTGATAAAGTTCCAAAATCTCATCACCTCGTGTTTCATTCCAAGATTGACTTAGCTACCTTATTTGCAGCCCACAGTTTGATCTATCAAATGCAATCCTGTTGGCACTATCCAAGAGTTCTGGTGGGAATATCAATATCAATAGCACTTAGACTTATATACCTATACCACTTCACAGTGCTTTACAGCCCTCTCTAAGCAGTTTACAGAGTCAGCATCTTGCCCCCAACAATCTGGGTCCTCATTTTACTGACTTTGGAAGGATGGAAGGCTGAGTCAATCTTGAGCCAGTCAAAATCAAACTCCTGACAGTGGGCAGAGTTAGCCTGCAATACTGCACTCTAACCACTGCGCCACCAGGAAGGAGAATGAGAAAGGAAATAAGAGTGGGAGGGAGGGAGGGAAGAAGGAAGGAAGGAATTGCAATAGCACTTAAACTTATATACCATTTCACAATGCTTTACAGCCCCCATCTAAGCAGTTTACAGAGTCAGCCTCTTGCCCCCAACAATCTGGGTCCTCATTTTCCCAACTCTGGAAGGATGGAAGGCTGAGTCAACCTTTAGCCGGTTAGGATCGAACTTCCAAACTGCTGAAGTCAGCAAAAGTAGCCTGCAGTACTGCATTTTAACCACTGCACCACCACAGCTCTTTCCCCCCAACCTATCTAGTGAGGTTCAGTCTTGAAACCAGAACCTTCTGTGTATAAACCAGATTACTTCCTGTGGTACCATAGTCCTTCATCAGTCTGCCCTCCCATCAACTCCTGAGATAACACAGTGCCCGGATGGATAGACTTATATAAAAATATTTCTTATATAAAAGAAATATAAGTATTTTTCTTTTTCCTTTTAAAGTAATTGAGACTCCACAATAATTACACACCCAGGACTTAAGGCAAGTTTGGAATGGTTTTGCTATAATTGTTAATTTTTTAAATTCTCTGATGTTTTGCAGCTGTATGTAGTTCTTATTTGTGTTTCAGTTCAAGCATCTTAATTTGAACAGGTCCTTATTTTCTTCTTCAATATATAAGTATATTTCTATTTTGTGGAGACTTATGGCTAGTGCCTATATTTGAACCAATGTGAGATCCATGTCCTAACGTTATTGTCGTTTGCTTAGTTTTGGCTTAGAGCAGAGATCCATAACTGCCATCATTGTAAGATCTGCATATGATGGGACAAGGACCAGTTCTGGAAGATCATTAAAAATGTGTGACTGGAGACCCAGTTTGCTCCTCCTCTTTTTCGGTGGAATAAAGGGTTTGATCCATCTATTTTGGAATGGCTCTGGAGCCCCAGAAAAGATTCTAGCAGGTCAAATATGGCCAGACATTTTTCTCCCACAACTTAAGTATGAATAATGACAACCCTGAGATTATGGCTTTATTTTATGCATTATTTTATGCATTGTTTATCAGTCAGTAAGCCACAGTTAAGCAAATTATGGTTTACTATGATGTGGTGAGGAGCAATGCCAAAAATAACATTGCTGCTGAGTTAGGAATTCTTCGGCATGATTCATGACACATATTTGTTCCACACCCACCAATGCCATCAAATGATGCAGAGAGGATGGCCTAGAAGTGTACATCTTAATAATATCTTGTCACATACCTGAAAGGCAAAGATGTAAAGGCCTGTTGCTTAGGTGAGGGCAATAGTTTTCTCTTTTCCCAGAACACAGGATTAAGTTTTACAAGCATTGAAGGATCTGCTTGAACTTGAGAAGGAACCTCTTGATGGATCCAATCACCACACTTCTTTCAAATAAACTGGACAATCATTTATCAGGAATGCTGCAGCTTTGTAATTTTTATATCTGTCTGGAGGGCTGAATTAAACAGAACTGGCCCAAGAAGTATGGATGTCTGATGGGAAGGGCAAACTCTCTTATTCAAATTCTATATCTAAAGAAATAGTGGATGTCGGTTGCATTCAGGACCATCAATAGAGTGGGCTGGATGCACAATTGTCATTTGGGACTCTGATTCATTTAAAGAGTACTGTAGGAGAAAAGCAGGCAGAGCTGGGGGAGGCGGAGTCAAATATGTCATCAGCTTGGACTTATTGTGTTCCCACAAACAATCCAAGTCCAATTCCTCCCGAATTCCATTGACTCTTACCTGGCACCAACTTAGTGTTGAACTTTAGTTGACCAGATTCTTGTGTACAGGCTGGAATAAATCTTCTATGCTGCAACCTAACTGGATTCTTTGCACCAGATAAGTAGTTGGTTAAGGAAAACTGCTATTGGTAGGGTTGATGTCCACTGGGACTGGCGGGGCTGATGGAGCAGAGGCCACCTAAAGATGGAGCTCTTCAAATTTAAAAGAAGTTTCCTATGTACCACCTCTGGTACTACTGTATAAGTAAAGATGGCTTGGAGTTAACCTCAGGTCCTGGTGATGCCATGCAGTTTTCTTGGCAGCCAAATGAAATTGGTTTACCATAACATTTTGGAGGTTGTTTTTCAGCATCTTAGCTTAGCCCACAGCCCATGGGCATCCGTTGATTTCCCATCCTAAGTTTTAACCAGTCCTAAGGTTTACTTAGTTTCTGAATTCAGACATCGTCAGCAACACGCCTGTTTAGATGTTGGTTGCTACTGCAGAATAGCCACAAAATGAGACGTGTATACTTGTATTTGGAAAGCTGAGAGCATATATCAGTCCAGTATCTAGGGTTTTTTTCCCACATAAATGATGATGTGTTCAATGGTTAGATGACTTCGGTACTGGTATCTGAATATAAATCTTTTTAACATTCATATATTATGGTGATAAAATATATTATGATAAAAGGAGAGAAACAAAATTGTGAACAAGATGTGTAAAATTCTACAGCCAAAAGCCCCAGTTCTGTGATGGATGAGTTGGTTTTTATAACTTATTAGCCAGTTAGGCAGACACTCAGATAATTATCATTATTTTCACAATTTTTCAATTGTGAATTTTCTATTAATTTTAGCAGCTTCCGACAGTACCCGTACCCTGTTCCAAAAATTGCTTCTGATTGCTCGGCAGAAATAGCTTGTGTGCTTTCATTCTTTTGTCAATCATAAGGGCTGGAGATTTTTCTTTCAAAAATGAATTCTGCCATTTTCAGCATGCTGGCTTTTGCTCCTGTGTTCCTGTTTTGGGTGTGGAATTGAGTTGGGCATGCAATTTGTCCAGGGCTACCATTTCCATGTCTTTGCCTCTCAAAGCACTACAAAAAGCATATGCTATCTACCGAGGGGAGTCAAGTGGCGATGAGAAACCTCTGAAAACATCTCAACCCCTAAATCTCCAAGTTTATTGCACGTTATCCTCTGGGTCATTTTTGCTCATGGCTATTATCTTGGTTTGACTAGTGGTAACCTTCAGGGGTACAAAGCTGTTATTAACACATTGTCCATCACTAAATGTTTACTCCCCAAATGACAGCTTGCACATCTGGACATTATGCAGTGTTTGATCTGAGATGCCAGATGCAGCCCTCTGGGAACAGTGGCAACACCAGGCTCTGGCTGAACAGTTCAAAGGATGGATTTTTAAAGGCTCTTCTGATATCTTAATTATAAATCTCTCTTTTCTTTCTTTCTTTCTTTCTTTCTTTCTTTCTTTCTTTCTTTCTTTCCTACTTCCTTCCCTTCCCTTCCTGTCTCTCTCTCTCCTCTCCTCTCCTCTCCTCCTGTCTTCTTTCTCATCTCTTCCCTTCTCTCTCTTTCTCTCCTCTGTGTCTTTCCTCTCCTCTCCTCTCCTCTTGAAAAAGAAATAGCCTAGCAAAATCTTCCTCTGGTCACTCACAGTTATTCATATAAAAAAGCAGGCATGACACTATGTACTTTGATCTGGATAATGAGAGATTCTGTTGGTTTCAATTTGGTCTGCTTCCCTTTTCTCTAACATTTATATTATCATGTACATTTGGAGGCAGGTGGTCCCTCAATCAAAAATAACATCCAACTAATACAACAAGAGCAACAGACAAGATAACAGTTGGATAAGCAGCAACTGAGACTGGAGAAGGGATGTGCGTGTGGCAAACATCTCAGAAGTGACCCTCCCTCGTTTCTTAGGCTGTAAAGCCGGGGAGGGGGTGGTGTTTGTACTTTCAGATTTGCAAAGTTCTGTTAATGTAACCTTACCATAAAGTAGAATCATGTCACAAGGGGTGACATGGTTCTACTTTATTGCAAGGTTACATTAACAGAATGTGATTTGTGACATGGGGGGGACATGATAGCAGTGTTCCAATATTTGAGGGGCTGCCATAAAGAAGAGGGGTTCACTCTAGTCTTCAAAGCACCAGAAGGCAAGACAAGAAGCCATGGGTGGAGACTGATCAAGGAGAGAAGCAACCTAGAACTAAGGAGAAAGTCCTTACAGTGGGAACAATTAACTAGTGGAATAGCTTCATCAGTCTGGAACCCGCATTACGTATCTGATATTGATACAGTTGAGAAAGTCCAGAAATATTTTACAAGAAGAGTTCTCCACTCCTCTACTCATTGCAGAATACCTTATGCCACCAGACTCGAAATTCTAGACCTAGAAAACCTTGAATTATGCCGTCTTCAGTCTGATCTAAGTATGGTACATAAAATCATACATTGCAATGTCCTATCTGTCAATGAATACTTCAGCTTCAACCATAACAACACAAGAGCACACAATAAATACAAACTCAAGGTTAACCGCACCAAACTTGATTGCAGGAAATACGACTTCAGCCACAGAGTGGTCAATGTCTGGAATACTCTACCTGACTCTGTGGTTTCTTCCCCAAACCCCAAAAACTTTAATCTTAGACTGTCTACTATTGACCTCACCCCTTTCCTAAGAGGCCTGTAGGGGGCGTGCATAAGCGCACCAACGTGCCTATCGTCCCTGTCCTAATGTTTCTTGTTTCTTTTCTTAATAACAGAGTTGGAAGGGAGCTTGGAGATCTTCTAGTCCAACCCACTGCTTGAGCAGGAGACACCTATACCAGAGGTGGCCTTCAGCAGGTTCTGACCAGTTCTGGAGAACCAATAGCGGAAATTTTGAGTAGTTCGGAGAACCAGCAAATACCACCTCTGACTGGCCCCGCCCCCATCTATTCTCCTCCTCCCAAGTCCCAGCTGATTGGCTGGGTCTTCTTTTGTTGCCCTGCACAGGAGAACGGAGCTGGAAAGCAGGTTAGTGGGATGGGGAGGGAATGGGATTTTATCCTTCCCCAGCCACACCCACCAAGCCACGCCCACAGAACCGGTAGTAAAAAAAACTGAATCCCACCACTGACCTATACCATATCAGACAAGTGTCTCTTCTTAAAAACCTCTAGGGGTGAAGCACCCACAACAAGGAAAGGCAAGCTAGTCCATCGGTTAATTGTTCCTACCATTACCAATTACTTTGGCCACCTAGTGGGAAGGGAGGACTCACTGGAGAAGAGCGTAATGCTGGGAAAGATGGGGTGCAATAGAAGAACGAGGGGACGACAGAGAATGAGGTGGCTGGACGGAGTCACTGAAGCAGTCGGTGTGAGCTTAAGTGGACTCCAGAAGATGGTAGAGGACAGGAAGGCCTGGAGGAACATTGTCCATGGGTTTGCAATGGGTCGGACATGACTTCACAACTAGCAACAACAAACATTAGAAAATTTCTCCTTAGTTCTAGGTTGGTTCCTTCCTTGCTTAGTTTCCATCCATTGTTTCTTGTCTTGCCTTCTGGTGTTTTGGAAAATAGGTTGAGCCCCTCTTCTTTGTGGTTTCCCCTCATATATTGGAACACTGCTATGACGTCTCCCCTTGTCCTTTTTTCACTAGATTAGACCTACCCAATTCAAGTTCAGGTGCCTCCATATTTATAGATCAGTATTTCAGTCCCAGGTCCCTATCTTGTCTTGTGTTACCCATCTCTCCTTAGGAAGTTCTATCGATAAACAATGCTTTGGAAAGAAGCCGTTCTTTGATCTGATAGATGTCCTGGGCCAAACCTCCCCTACAGGCACTGCTAGGGAGAGGGGGTTATGGGAGATGTAGTTCCAGAAGGCATCAGTTTGGAGAAAGGCTGGTTTCTATTCATTGCAGGTGATTAATCTTGTTAAATGCCACCTCAGGGTGGCATGGGAAGAAGAAATGAATTATGGGCCGTAAGTCTGAAGCATTCCTTATTAAGGAGGCTACATGAGAAATGTCTTGGTTTGCACCCAAGACATTTAAGCATGAACAAATAAAGATTATTTAGTTGGAGTTTTTAATCTTTTAACTAATTGCACCCGAGCCATGAAAGCCAGCTGGGTGACTTTGGGCCATTCACTGGGAGACAATGAGTTCTAGTTGCACCATAGCTATGAAAACCAGCTGAGTGACTGGGTCAATCACAGGGAAACAGTAAGTTCTGGTTGCACCTTAGCCATGAAAGCCAGCTTGGTGACTTTGGGCTAATCATTGGGTGATAGTGAGTTCTAGTCCTGCCTTAGGCATGAAAGCCAGCTGGGTGACCTACGGCCAGTCCTCCTCTCAGCTGAAGTCACCTCACCTATTGTCTTCTTGTGGGGCACAATCAGAGGAGGAAGGTGTTTGCCTCCTTGAATTACTTGTAAAAATAATAAAGGCAGGATTACAAATAAACAAAACAAAATAAATATGTGGTTGAAGGCCTTTCCTTCTACCGGCTCCCCAGTAAACCTCTCCCAACATTGGAATGGCACCCTCCCCAAAATCTACTTCTTATTCTCTCCTTGCAGTGTATGCTTTAGGTCACTGGAGTTTTCTCCCTCATTCCCCTTTGAAATGGTTTTCCAACCAGCCCTGACTTGTGTCGCAGTGACACACACATCTGCTGACTGGATGGGTCGACGACGCATTAAGCTCCGGGCAGACTGGTGGGCTATGGCGGAAAGGTTTCTGGCATCTGCCGGTGCCTGCATTTTTCACCCGTGACTGAAAGCAGATGCTGGAGGTACAATTGAGACTCTGTGAGCGCGGTGTGGGTCCCAGGCAGCTTGGTGGAACATCTGGCATGGGCTGGTCCCCCTCCTCCCCCCTCCCAGGTGACTCATCTCTCCCCTAGGAGGGTGGCTCGAGCCCTTTGGCATCTGCGAAAGGGGCAGGAAGTGTCTGCCTTCATCGGAGACCGATCTTTATCTCTGCGTGCTTTTCCAATTTCATCACGGCCCTCCATGCAATGTGTGTGCCTGGGTGACAGGATAAAACCTGTCAAAGGAGAAAAACGGGGGGGGGGGGAGAGGGCTGTTATATCTGAGCCCCTCTCCTGTTTCTCTTGGACGATTTAGAAGACGACCACAAGAGT
The DNA here is from genome assembly GCF_900518735.1 of Pseudonaja textilis. The sequence continues at coordinate 1,473,846 of NW_020769352.1, forward strand.
CAAACACCTTCCTTAGGGGAACAAACTGAGGGAGGAGACTTAGTTTGGGGTGAGGAGGGGGAAGCGACAGATCAGGCACAATCCTGAGCTGCCCCAAAGAAGAGGGTGGGTGGGTGGGTGTCAAGCTATTCTCCAAAGCACCTGAGGGCAGAGCAGGAAGCAACAGATAGAAACTAACCAAGGAGAGAAGCAACCTAGAAATAAGGATAAATTTCCTGATGTTGGGAACACTTCATTGGTAGACCGTCTTCCCTTCAAATGTTGTGGGGAGCTCCATCACTGGAGGGCTTTTAAGAAAGGGTTGGAGAGCCATTTGTTTGAAATGCTTCAGGGTTTCCTGCTGGAGGAGCCCAGGAGCGGTGGCTCAGTGGTTAGAGTGCGGTACTGTAGACCGCTTCTGCTGACTGCCGGCTGACTTCAATTTGGCAGCTCAAATCCTCACCTTGAGGAGGCTCAAGACTGACTCAGCCTTCCATCCTTCCAAGGTGGGTCAAATGAGGACCCTGATTGTTGGGGGGCAAATATGCTGACTCTGTAAACCGCTTAGAGAGGGTTGGAAAGCACTGTGAAGCAGTATATAAGTCTACGTGCCAGATGCTATTGCTATTGCTATGTAAAGCTCTATGAAGCAGTATATAAGTCTAAGTGCAATTGCTAAGTGCTGTTGAGCAAGGGTTGGACTAGAAGACCTCCAAGGCCCCTTCCAACTCTTTTTTTCTCTGTTATGGTTGAAAACCACACATGGCCAAAACACAAGGATGTCTGCTGTGATCAGTTGGAAGGAGGTTTAGGGCAGATAAAAGAATATACCTGTTCACAACAGCACTTAATTAACCTGTGGAATGTGTTATACTGTTTTGCTGTGATGATAGCTACCAATTCGGGTGTCTTCTAAAAAGCATTGGCTAAATTCATGATTGGGCAAAAGGTGCCCTTTATTGTTACACTGACTTGCCCACAGCGTCTAATCAGAACTATTCCAGATAGAAATGTGACTTTTTTGTTGCTTAGAAATGTACACATACCATATAAGACGTGATCTTAGAGAAAGTTATGCATGACACATGCAGATTCTATTATTCTCTGGGGTGGGGTTTCAATTTAACTAGTGAAAGAAAAAAAAGGAGACGGAAGGGCCATGTTGACACAGATGTCATTTTAGATTGATCTGGGCATTTTCTTGTGAAGGACTGTACAACATCTGGCTGGCCACTCTTGGAGGCAAAAACCCTTGGTTAGGTAAACTTCAGTGAAAGGGAATCCTTGTTTCTGGTTCTGCTGCCAACATTGCAAAAACCTTTGCTAGGGATTTTGAAATAGCAGCTACTGTGTGTTGGGGTGTGATGAGGGAAACATGTTTCATAGCCATTTGATCAAGGTAACCCCCACCCCATTGTTCAGGAGTTGCTGATAGGAGTTGTCATTTCAGCAGCTGTGAAGCCCCCTTCCAGCTTGGAGGCCTACCACCTGGGAAGACCTGGGTTCAAGGACTCAGAGAAAGAGTTGGGAGGGGGGGAAATCAAGAGGAGACAACAAGAGAACGTTGTAGCAGCTAACCTGGACAACTGTTTGCATTTTGTCAAGACTAAACAGCATGGTTGGGCAGGCTAATTATACAGGGTGATGAGCTGGAAGAGAAGATGGTGTGACATGTTCTCTTTGCCCAAACGTGCCTCATCCCCACCCAGATTAATACGTGTGTATATGTGTGTGTGTTTAAATAACTCTAAACTGCATTCCTGGGCAACATGTATAAGTGGCCTTAAGCACATGCAGTGATTGTCAACACTGGCTCTCCTTCGCTAGCCTGACTCAGAAAGTCAGCCTGATCACTTGATTATGCTTTCCTCAGATCTTATCATGTCACACTGCAGTGGAACAGTGGTGGCAGATTAGTCAAGTTCCCCCAAACGGAGCATTTGAGAACTTCCAAATGTTCCCACAGCAGAGGTGGGATTCAGCAGGTTCTCACCAGTTCTGGAGAACTGGTAGCGGACATTTTGAGTAGTTCAGAGAACGGCAAACACCACCTCTGACTGGCCCCGCCCCCATATATTCTCTGCCTCCCAAGTCCCAGCTGGGTCTTCTTTCGTTACCCGGCACAGGAGAACGGAGCTGGAAAGCAGGTTAGTGGGGTGGGGAGGGAATGCAGGTTTTGTAGCATCCTTCCCTGCCCCGCCCACCAAGCCACGCCACACCCACAGAAGCAGTAGTGAAAAATCTTGAATCCCACCACTGGGACAGAGGTGCCCAATCTGAAGTCCCATAACTAACTGAAGCCGTTAGTAACTGGAGAATAGGCGTAAGAGAGGACCAGGCTGAGCCTGAGGGTGGGGTCAAACATGTCATTAGTTTGGTGTCACCATGCTCCCATGGGAGTCCTAAGTCCAGCCTATCCTTTGGATTCCAGAGCTATGATTCCCAACTTTGGCAACATTTAAGACGTGTGGACTTCAACTTTCCAGAATTCCCAGTATGGGGAAATGGGAGGAGTTGAAGTCCACATGTCTTAAAGTTGCCAACATTAAGAAACACTGAACTAGAGACACGAGGAAATACCTTGCCCCTGACCACTTGAGTAGGATCTCTATCTTGGATGTGTCCATCTTATAGGATACAGAGGTTGGGTTTGGTTTATCTACCAGCCTACCATATTCAACTGTTAAACTAGAGTACTCATTAAAAGGGCTCAACTGGGAACTGGTGCAATTTTGTCTGTACTCTTAGATAGAGAAAAAGGATCAATTTTCCCCATTTTTTTCAGATGTCCAGATGAGCTTTAGAGACATCTTTTGAATTGGACCAGATTCTGTCAGGCACAGAAAATGTCCAGGTTGACCTACCTTGGTTTGGAGGGCTGAACACGAGGAGTAAGACAGTAAGTGTAAGGAGTAAGGAGTAAGTGCCACAGTAAGGAGTAAGTGCCAAAGAGATTGTGAGGACAGATAAGCCTCCAATCTTTTCTTTCTCATTTGATGGCAAAGCTGGCTGGCTGGCTGGCATATCTCTGGGCTCTTCCAATCCTCCCTTGGCTTGCTCCCCTGCCAAGGAAGAAGCTTCCTTGCAGCTGACATAATTTAGAGTGGAACAGACTGAGTTGGGACATGTTAAAGACTGTAGTTTGGCATTTTTCGCCTGGCTCTGAACAGCCGTTGCTGGGAATTGGAGGGAGGACAACTCAAAAGAGAGCAGAGCTCTGGGACCAAGAGGGGCCAAGAGGCAGCCCTGAGCAATGAGACAGGGATGGGGCTGCAAAGCTGCTTTTCTGAACTAAGTAAACAGAATATCAGCATTGGAAGAGGCCTTGGAAGTCTTCTAGTCCAGCGGTTGCCAACCAGTGGGCAAGGGACAACTGGTGGTTCATGAGAAAATTTGGGTGGTCTGCAGAGAAATGTCCCCCACCAAAGCAATTAATCCAGGCTGTGCAGGAACACAAGGCTGCACCACACACATGGCCTACGGGAACACAAGGCTTGCATCGCTTGCATTGTGAACAACACAAGGTAGTGAGGGGAGGGGGGAAGGGCGGAGGGGAACTCACCCCACAGGCCTGGCCACTGGGCTGCTTCTTTCTGCTTCTTTCTTCTTCTGCTTTTGGCTGCATGCAAGGAAAGCAGCAAAAGTCTTTCTTTCTCTCCCCTAAACTCTGCCAGAAATGAGTCTTTGGGACCCCGCAAGGCCTCCTGCTCCAAGAGGCTCCAAGAAGCTGGGGGAGAGAAAGAAAGACTTCTGCTGCATCTGCTGCTTTCCTTGCATGAAGCCAAAAGTCTCTCTCTCCCCCCTCCCCCCCCCGAGAACGGAGTTGGAGACAGTATCCTATGACCCCCAATAAAGAATGATCGATTGGTAGGAAAACAGGGTGGAGAATTTTCCTGCAGACTTTTTGGGGGATTTTCCCAGGGTCTCTGGTCTGCGGGATTTAAATTTATGAGTTTGGTGGTCCCTGAGGTCCAAAAGGTTGGCGACCCCTGTTCTAGTCCAACCCACCTCTCAGGCCTACACCATTTTGGACAAATGGTTGTCCAATCTCTTCTTAAAAGCCTAGAGAGTTGGAACATTCACAACATCTGGAGTCAGATTGTTCTTACTGTCAGGAAATCTAGGTTGCTTCTCTCCTTGGTGAGTTTCCATCCGTTGCTTCTTGTCCTGTAAACCTCTAGCAAAACAACAGTACAGATGACTGGTCACTTACAATTTAAATTCTTGTATGGACCTGCCTTTTTTTTTGTCATGGCCAACAAATTAGTAAGGGATTACAATAGTTACTGAAGGAGAGGCTAAAGGTTGTTTTCCCGACTTGCTGATTTTGAAAATGGGTGAATCATTGTAGATTAGCCCAAAATATGGCAGTGGAGACTGCTGAGTTTTCCTTTTTTTATGGGAAAGGTGTGGTGAGGAGAGAGTTGTCTTCAATTAAGAGTCATCTTCCTTTCGGGGTAAATTGGTAGCCATCTAGCCATGATTTGATACTAGGAGTCGAGGTTAGAATAATGACGTGCCATGTTAGGCTGACTTTGAATAGAAAGGGTGTCTCTATCTACGGGCCTGCAAGTGTCATGCCCCTGTTGGAGACTGACTCCGAGGGAGAGGAGGAACAGCCGACAGGGAGTGGAAGTGCAGCTCTGGAGGTTGTGGAGGAGGCTGGGGAAGGGCAGAGTCCGGCTGGGCATTCAGAGGAAGACCCAGGCCCATCCCCTCTCCACCCTAGGGCACGCAGGGAGGAGAGGATAAGGAGAGATGTGAATGGCATGGTCTATGGGGGAGGAAAGGGCTTTGATCCTCCATGGGCTGCAGCTGTGAGTACTGGTTAAAATGACGGACATGTGTATGGGCCAGTGCTGGAAACAAAGCGTGGAAATATCTCTAGTCTGTCATTCCACTCTGAGTTTGGCGTCCTTCCCAGTGTGTGTTCTGATATCTGTGGAGGTCTTCAAGCCTGGTTCCCTTAATTGCTTTAGTGTGGTTTGTATTGTTTTTACTCTTTATAACTTATAGGCATTTTTAGTTTAAACGGCATTTCCTCCTTTTCGTAACTGCTTGTGGGGGAGTTTTTGGTCTCCAGTCAAGGATATTTGGAGCTTTGGAGCAAAGTGAAGGAATAAAAGGGGCTTCACCTGTTTTTGTGACTGTGTTTATTTTGTATCCCACCCTGGATCATCACAGCAAGATTCAAGACATGTTTGAAAATGACTTTAAGAGCAAAGACAGAAGATCTTCTTGCTATCATTCACTTCTGGATCAATACAAAATTTGAGGGCAGGAACAAAGAGAGGAGAAGGAAAAGGATCAAAAATTCCAAGATTCCTCTCCACAATGATCACAGTGACCTTTGATAGGGACTGTAGCTGGCGCTTGTTTTTATTCATTTATTTATTTGGAAAATTAATATTGCTGCCTATTTGCTCATGGTGACTTACAGGAAATAAACACACAATATAAAAGAAATAAAAATAATAAAATAATTCCCCACCTCAGCGACAACATACACTCATGCCAGCTATTTAATGGGCCCCATTCCACTCTGGGTTCCCCAGCTCGATGGCAGAACCACGCAGGGGTGGGCTGCAAGTTTTTTAGTAAGGGGGTCTCTGCCCTAATGACTGGCTGAGTGGGTGTGGCTGGGTGATCATGTGATCTGGTGAGCATGGCTGGGTGGTCATGTGACTGGGTGAGTGTGGCCAACTCGACATTGCTTCTTTGCCGAAATTACCTAAAAAAAAGATACATACCAAAAAGTTGTTTATTATTTCATGCATTTAATACTTAAATAAAAGACTGGGTGAAACCAGGCTTAATAGCAGTGACTGTGAGGGGGCTCTTGGAGTCTTCGTGGAGTTTCTGGTGAGCTACGTGATTCTTATTATTTGAGAATTAATCCCCTCATAGGCTAGTGGCTATGTTATCTGATTTTCTCAATGGCTCTCCCTTGCAAGAGCTGAGTGGGTTGTTTATCTAGCTTGTAACACTTTTACGAGGTGTGAAATGCTCTTGGCTGAACACCCAGAAGTTCAGTTAAGCCTATTAAGAGCTTTCCCTTGCTGCTTGTCTTTCTGAGGTTATTGGGAGCGCTCTAAGCCTCACAGAGTTTCCTGAGCCCCTGTGTGCCCCCAGCAGCCCACCCCTGGAACCATGTCTCCTTGTAGGGAATCGAGCACCATGCGTTGAAGTAGCCTGCTGCATTTTCTCCCCAATGAGAACATGAGCGATCAGTCCATCAAATGTGGTCTGGGGACCCATGGATTCCACTAACTTTCCTGCGGGTTAATTCTGCTCAGTGCTATTTACCTGATCAAATGGAGAAATATCCTTCCTAACTCGGACAAGATCTTCCTTTAGTCATTCACGGTTCCCTCCATCCCTAATTGACAATATCTTTTGGATAAACACAACATTCTTTTAGATTTTGTCATATTGGAAATATTATGCAAAACATGTGAGATTGTGGGGGTTCTTGGTGCTCTCTGAGCATGGTGGTTTTCTTGCAGACATTTCATCACCCAACTAGGTAACATCATCAGTGCTAGAAGGGAGTGGGGTTGGTGGAGAAGAAGAAGTGGGAGGAGGAGGAGGAGCAGGAGGAGGACAGAGGAGGAGGAGGAGAGAAGCGTCTCTGAGCTTGGTGGTTTTCTTGCAGACATTTCATTACCCAACTACAGTAGGGTAGGTAACAACATCAGTATTAGATGTGAACCTAAATTGGCAAGAAAACAACAGGCTCAGAGTGCACCAAGGCCCCCATAATTGTACCCTATTGTTGTTGGGCTAAAATAGGAGCAGAGCTGGGTGAGAAATCAGTGGGTTAACCTAGATCAACAAAGTCCTTTCAGAGATTGCATGTACTCTTGTGAACTTCCAGATTACAACATTTACTGCTCTTGCACGGGGAAGAGACAGGCTATTAAATCAGCTCAGAACTTGCCTCATTCTCCATACCCATGTGCAATGTCTCAGGCATGCCTCTGGCCTCATGCGCCATTAAACATGGGCACTTGAAAAAAGAAGTGTTTGAACAGTTGCTCTCAAGTTGAACGTTTGGAATCCGGATCCAGCCGATTGCTGAAGTTCGCCATGTGATGGGCTTTCTTTCTTTCTTTCTTTATTATTTGTTTATTACTAAAGGCGATTCTGAGTGGTACCAGCAAACAAATAAAAGCACAGACACGCAAACATAGTTTTTCTCAAAATAGGGCGGGGAGGAAATCATCATTCAAAAGAAAATGCGACGAGAACATCATCACGTATGACTTCTCTGTCACATTTATTTCAAACAGGCGTTTTCTTGGAAGACTTTATTTTCATTTTTTTTATTTATTTGATTTGTCAATCAGTTACAAGGTAACAGGTATAAGTATAAACATAGTTATGAATACATGAGATGGATACGTACAAGAAAAATAAAAAGAAACAATAGGACAGGGACGGTAGTTGTCCTTGCTTGAAGTTTCCATCATTTTTCATGCCAGGGTAATGAGGCAAAAGGCTACATTTGTGTTCTCCGAGGCAGGCAGTCGCACACCCCTCCTAGAATCTCGGCCGCACAAGGCATTCTTTGCTTAAAACCCCATGCTTGTGTCTGCTCTTCTGTGACACATTCCAGAACCCAAGTATTTCTAGAGGCAAATTGGGCCGTCATTTTGGTTTGGGTGACCCTTCTTAACCTGTACCAGCCAGCAGGCTAGCACAAATGTCAGCCTTGTTTACTTGGACAAGACTGATAGCATCCAGGTGGAATTTCCAGACCCTTCTTGGACCTTCTTTCTTTCTCCCACCCCCTTTCCTTTTCTTTATTAAGGTGATAGGGTTTGCAAGCCCACCACAAATCTTCGGCAGTAAAGTCTGTTGCTTTGGGCTTTGTCATCATTCCAGTTTCTGAAAGTTAATAAATGTCCCACTGGATCAGACTAGGGATAGGCATACTGTTGCTGCTGCTACTACTACTACTACCACCACCTCCCTCCTCTCCTTCTTCTCCTTCCTCTTCCTCCTTCCTTTTCCTTCTTCTTCTTCTTCTTCTTCTTCTTCTTCTTCTTCTTCTTCTTCTT
>NW_020769352.1:1481897-1537454 GCF_900518735.1 Pseudonaja textilis
TTCTTCTTCTTCTTCTTCTTCTTCTTCTTCTTCTTCTTCTTCTTCTTTTTCTTCCTCCTCCTCCTCCTCCTCCTCCTCCTCCTCCTCTTCTTCCTCTTCCTCCTGCTCTACCTCCTCCTCTTCTTCTCCCTCCTCTTCTTATTCTTCTTCCTCTCCCTCCTCTTCTTATTCTTATTCTTCCTCCTCCTCCCCCCTCCACAAAAAGGCCACCATTTTGACAGACCCCCACATCAAAATGAAACAAAAATATAAAAACTTCACAGCACTCTAAAACCAGCAGCCACAAAGGAATCTAAAAGGTTAAGATGAACACATTCATCCATTTTTACATGCGAAGAGGAGATAGCTTGAAAGCCTCCCTTGCCATATCTAAAACTTTTCAAAAATTGCTACCCAGCTGTGATGTCTATTCTGGCAAAAAGGGAGAAATGATAAGATGCCTAAGGAATCATCCGGGTAAGGTAAAGTAAAGATTTATTGCGGTTAAGCTAATAGAGTTCAAAGACCGATAGGAAAGGTCTAGGTAGTCTTACAAACTCTCCAAACCTGCTGTTATGGTGGGTTTATTTGAAGTGGGGGGAGCTTCATCTGAACACCCTAATCTGTCCCCGATTCACTATTTCTGGTCCACTGCTTCCAAAGACAATCAAAATAGAGAGATAACATTTATTTTTGAAGATGTGATCTGGCAGCTCTAGTCTAGCTTCATTCCTGACATTCCACCGCTTCGGCTTAAGAGGATAGTTCTTTTTTTAAAAAAAGGAGTATCAGCGCCAGAGGCTCTTGCTGGATCAGTTTTGAAGAAACAAAGAGCACCAGTGGCATGGCATGTATGATTTCTAGACCTGCTGCATCCTGATAAGGGGACATTCTCCTAGCTCACCTCTTCCTTTGCCATGCCAAGTCAAGCAGTTGAACCTCATGTCTGCAGTGTGAGAGGAGAAAAGTCTCACTTCCATTAGAAACATTAAGCCAGGTGTTCACTTAAATTGCTAACAGAAGTCCAACAGAATAACACAACTTCTGGAGTCAAGCAGTTTCCACTAGTTAGTTGTTCTTACAGCTAGGAAATTTCTCCTTAGGTCTAGTTTGCTTTTCTACTTGATTAGTTTCCATTCATTGTTTCTTGTCTGGTGCTTTGGAAAATAGGTTGACCTCTCTTCTTTGTGGCAGCCCCTCAAATATTGGAACACTGCTATCATGTCACACACCTTGTTCTTCTTTTCACTAGACTAGACATGACATACCTAATTCCTGCAACTATTCTTAGTTATGTTTTAGCCTCCGGTCCCCTAATCATCTTTCTTGGTCTTCTCTGCACTCTTTCTAGAGCAAGGGTCTTCAAACTTGGCAAGTTTAAGACTTGTGGACTTCACCTCCCAGAATTCCTCAGCTAACATGACTGGAGGAGGAATTCTGGGAGTTCAAGTCCACAAATCTTACAGCTGTCAAGTTTGAAAACCCTTGTTCCAGAGAGTTTCAAAAAATTTTTTATCATTTGGTGACCAAAACTGGATTCAGTTTTCTAAACGTGGTCTCACTAAGGCAGTACTAATAGAAAGCAGTACTAATACTTCACATGATCTTGATTCTATTCTTCTGTTAATGCAAGGTAGGGTTGCATTGGCTTCTATAGTAATAAAAATGGAAAAGGTATACACCATTGAGGATCCAAACTTGGCCAATATCCTTTTGCAAACAGACTCCTTTAAAAAATTGTGGAAAGTATCTGTTTTTAAAGCAAGAGAGAGAAGGTGACTTTTGCAAACTCTTCACATGAACCTCATTACTGCTGAATGTTGCAGAGAAGGTGATGTTTGCACACAGGTGTGCATATGTGTGTGTGTGTGTGAGAGAGAGAGAGATACTGAGCTAAATAAGCAACTGCACAACCCCATTAGAGGAAAATGTTATTATTTAACACTGCTTTAATCTAATTAGCAAGTACCATACACAGAGGCTCTGTTTGCAGGTAGGTAGTTTTACGTAGCAATTAAGGAATTACATCACGACTAGCCAGTCACAATTAGGAAAACAGGCACAGCCGACCAGCAATTGCTAGATGACATCAGTAGCAAATCAGCAGAGTTAAAATTTGTGTTTATCGTGGAATTCTGCACCTCCCAAGTTACTAATGACTGCACACAGGACTCTTAAATTACATGTGGCCTCTGTGTTGTGTATTTCATGTTCAAAATGCTCAGATTAGGCTCTAAAATGTGATGAGACATTAAAAAAAAACAGATTTAGACATAGGAGAATAGCAGTTTTCAAAAAAATAAAAGCCCTTTCCTCTAAACTTCCCCCAGTTGGTTCTCCTTAAGTACAGTAATGTAATGTGAGCATCTATGGTGGCAGAATGTTGAGCATATCAATAAAGGGGAATATTTGTAGCTCAGGGTTGAAATGAGGGGTCTGGTGCTCTCTGAGTTTGGTTGCTGTCTTGCAGACATTTCATTACCCAGCCAGGTAACATCATAGTGCTGAGCATATGGAGGGTCCTTTTGCAGATTGCTCCCTCTGTGACATCACAGAAGCTTAACCAATCACTGGCAGAACATTTTATTCCCCTTTTTACCAGCATTGCAAAATCTGGGATCATCTGATGCCCGAAGAATTTACTCGAAGTTTATTGGGAGAGGGTTTTGAGGCTATCCAGAGAGATAGCTTTTCAAAACAACATTTTAAAAAGTGGACATTTTAATAACACAAGGAATTGACTCCAAAGGTTGGGGGAGAGAGAGAGAGAGAGAGAAAGGCTGTTCCAGGCACGGAGAATGTCAGTTCTTGGAGTACAAAGGCCAAGAATGGGAGTGAACATCAGGATAAAACTTAATCTTCAGGCAGCTTTCCAATCCAGTTTTTGAATGACATTCATCTGCACGAAAAAACACACACCGGCTGGTCAGCCTGTAGCAAAAGACAGTTATGGCAGAAATGTAGGGAAGGGATGGCCTGCCCAGAGAAGAGAAGGACCATCTGCGCTCATACCTGGCTTCCTGCATGTTAGTTGACAAAGACTCCAAGGTACAGATAGCGCATGGCTTACGAAAACAATTGAGGCCCCAATTTCCATTGTGCTAAGCAAGGCAGTTGTTAAGAGAGTTGGGTTCAATTTTACAACCTTGTTGTTATGTGAATTGCTGCAGCTTTTAATTGGATCACACCGTTGTTAAGCAAAGTCAGTTTCCCCCACTGATTTTTGCTTGTTGGAAAGTGGACAGCTGTGAAGGTTGCAAAAATGGCGATTACGTGACCTTGGGAATGTGACAACCATCTTAAACACACGCCAGTTGCCAAACACCCAAATGTAGATCAACGGTTTAGATTAGATTAACAGAAGTGGAAGGGATCTTGTAGGTCATCTAGTCCAACCCCCTGCCTAAGCAGGAGACCCTACACCATTTCTGACAAATGGCAGTCCAATCTCTTCTTGAAAGTCTCAAGTAACGGTGCTCCTACAACTTCCGAGAGCAACTTCTGTTCCATCGGTGGATTGCTCTCCCTGTTGGAAAATTTCTCCTTATTTCCAGTTTGACTCTTTCCTTGATCAGTTTCCATCCATTGTTCCTTGTCTGGCCTTCACATGCCTTGGAAAATAGCTTGACCCCTTCCTCCTCTCTGTGGCTGCCCCTCAAATATTGGAAGACTGCTCTCCTGTCTCCCCTGGTTCTTCTCTTCCCTAGACTAGCCAGGCCCAGTTCCTGTAACCGTTCTTCGTATGTTTTAGCCTCCAGTCCGCTAATCATCCTGGTTGCTCTTCTCTGCACTTTTTCTAGAGTCTCAATGTCTTTTTTATAGTGTGGTGACCAAAACTGGATGCATTACTCTAGGTCTTACTAAGGCTTTATTTGTTGTAGTTGTTGTAAGCCACTTGTTTCAGTGCTGTTGTAACTTTGAAGGGTCACTAAACAAGTAATTGTAAGTTGAGGACTCCTTCTAATCTTTTAATGGAACATTTTTGGACTAGACAACTGGCAGCAGAAAGGAGACAGATGAACAGAGATAATTCACCCCATGAGGATTTGCCTTGAAAAGATAACACAAGTATGCTGAAAAGCATCACTAATCATAAGGGAAGGTTTTAAAGTATGAGGCAGAAAACCAGAATCCTCTTTTCCAAGGAAACAATGCTGCTTAGAAGCCTGAATTCGATTCAAGAGAATCTGAGCTTAAATCTGATGCCATATGGGAAAGTCACTTTTTAATTCCTTTGATACAGCCAATGTTCCTCAAGAAGGAGAGATTTAACCTAGAAAGAAGGAGAAATTTTCTGACAGTGAGAACCAATGGAACCGCTTTCCCCCGAAAGTTATGGGACCGTCATCTCTTGAGACTTTCAAGAAGAGATTGGACTGCCATTTGTCAGAAATGGTGTAGGGTCTCCCGCTTGGTCAGGGGGTTGGACTAGATGACCTACAAGGTCCTTCCAACTCTGATTATCCTTTAAACATCTGTTATTTAATTTTTTAAATTTTTTTTTAAAAAAACATTTAGAAACCATAGCAAATGTTCTTCCAAGAAATCAGCTTTTTTTCAATGTAATATATACATTCAAGAGCACTTCACATATATTTAGCTTCTGCATTCCTGCATTTACAGAGACCAACAAAGCCGTCCTCTCTCGGTATGAAATTGTCTTAGCCATAAAGATAAATACATCTTCTGAATACTTTAGCTTTAAGTCGCTTTGAGAGAGTTTCCTTCTAATGCATTGCATTTTACAAATGCCATTATTTTCCTAATGAAGTATATACACTCCATAATTTAATCCTTCACTTGGGTCAGTTCTGTCAAGGCATGTCGAGAAGAAAATAAAACAAGAATTCCCTTTCCTGAGTGTGCAAAGAGCACAGGAGCCGCTTAGCCAGGTACAACTGCGAATGTCTGAGAGGGCAAAGAGGGTATTTGCAAAACGTAGATTTGAGGGTGTAAATGAAGTACACTATAGCCTCTGGCATAGATCACGGTCATCCCATTAGTTCAGGCAAAGCACCACAGTTGGCTTTTAATAAATTTAAAAAAAATTAATTATTTGGAATAGCTACAGTATGGTTACAGTCCCCATTAGAAGGAGGACAGGTCAGAAACTAAATTTGGTCTATTTTTAATTTCAGTCTTAAATGTCATTAAATCCTACACTCTATGGTGAAATTAATCTGTATATATAAAAGTGAAATACCATATCATCACAAAATCTCCAGAATCGTAAAGCCTACAAACTTGAAATGTGGCACATCTGTTCCTCTTGGCTTCTAGGTGCTCACTAAGAAAGGATTTTTCCAAATGGCCATCATTATTAACACACCCTGATGCTAAGGAGTTCTACTCCCCTCCCCACCTGAAATGCAAAACACAAGCAGAGGAGTTTCAGTTTCAGAGCAGCAAGCAGCTTTAATTCTGAACAGTTGATCTAGGCCACGCCCAGGCTCCTTGCTGTCTCCTTGCTCACACAGCAAATACTGTTTCAGTTTTCAAACAGCCCTCAACTCTCTCACACACTGACAGGACGCTAGCCAGATGAATACTGATGGATGCTGGTAGGCAGAGGCACATTTTTTCCCTTATTTTCCTTCCCAAAAACTAAGGCCAACCACATAGTTTTGTAGTGAAGCACAGGTATCGAACTAGTATGTTTATATTTTAAACACTTAATGGATTTGTGTTTCCCTTTTGGGTCAAATTACCAATGATATAACTCGGTTTATCAGCATTCCTCTCCTCTCCAAAATGAACTTGGATGTGGGGGTGACACTGACAGGCTTCCTTATTTAGGGAACATGTACGGTACATTATTTGTCCTTCATCAATCCCAAAACACTTTGAGCTCTGTTTATTTGTTCTTGACAAGACATGGAACAGATAACTCTCTTGCTCGTCAAGAATATCTCTATGTATGACATTACATCAATATATGCTAATGCTCCCCTGAGGCCTATGGATCAGAGTTGCAGTATACCACACACGTATATGCCTCTCCCTGGAGAGTTAACTCCCTGTGCAAAATAGGAGTTCCAATATGTTAATGCGTAAGCAGATAAAACCGATTAGGTTAGATTGAGCTATGACACAGTGTCAGTGGAAATTCTGTGTACCATTGAAGATGCCATGTCTCAAAAGGAAAAAAACTGAAAATTCAAGATCTCAGAAACCAACAGCAATCTAATTAAGGGTGGAAAAACATTTTTGCAATAGCACTTTTCGGTCTCAAACTCCACTCTCTTCTAACACTGACGATGTTACCTTGTTGGGTAATGAAACATCGGCAAGAAAACCACCAAGCTCAGAGAGCACCGAGGACCCCACAGCTTAACCCTAAAAAAGGTTCTCTGCTATGGGAGATGATAGAGCTGTTAAAATATTATGTAGAAAGCTTTTTTTTTGTCCTTTTCTCTTATTGTTAGCATTCTTGTATTATTCCAGTCAGCTGAATTAAGCTGAAATCAGAAATATTCTGAACAGCTCAAAGTACTTTACAGTGTGTGGTTTACAAACAAAATTCATTGCCATTAGCTATGGTGATGGTCATTAACATGAATTTGTTTCCAGAATTTATTGGACAAATTAATGAAGGAAAAACAATGGCTATGATTGATAAGCTTCCTAGCATCATTATACTAATCCACAGTTTGGTTGTTTGACACGGGCTGAGTATGTGCTGTGAATTTGGTCCCTACAATTTGTAAATAACGGAAAGCAAATTCAACTAACCATTGGTTTGTTACTATAAATTAGTTCTTACTAATTACTTACTAATTAATGAATACTGCATTTGTGTTCTACTTGTGGGCTTTCTATAGGTACTTAAGATAAGGATTGAAAGTACAAGAGTGGAATCTAGCTATTTAAGATAATGCCTGTTACATTTATTTATTTGTTTGTTTATTTAATATGCTGTCCATCTTACTCTCAAGTGACTCCTGCAATTTTTAAGAACCTGGGTTGAGAACTTGAGACCCATCAATTCTAGCATCTCATTTCCCATTGTGACCATCCAAGGAACTTGAAAACAACAAGCTGGACAGAAGCCTAGGTCAAGAGACATTTGTCTATGTCTAAGCTAAGTATTTGCTCTTTACTGATGAGAAGATATATATTTAAACTATGCAAACTTCAGGAAAACATCTGACTCACAGACTTCAAAAAAGAAAGAAAATGGGAAGGGGGAAATTGTAGAATATATCATTCATAATAAATTGCACCTAGAAGATTGCAGCTAGAAGAGAACAGTTCAGAAATGGATTCAGCTAACCACATAAATAAAATAGAAAACACTAGGTCTAAGATGGGTAGGTGTGTCTACAAGATGGTATCTTTCTGGTCCAACCAGTTTAATGTACGTTGCTTTGAAGGCTGATTGAGCCAGAGAATGTTGTTGAAATAATTAATCACACCTCTAAAGGAGAAACACAAGGGGATAGCCATCGGCTGGCTTTTAGCAGCAGTCCTGGTAAAGGTGCATTCAGTCTTGTTTAGTCAGACATCTTCAGCATAGGTGCTATTTTACAGAGAAGAAAAGAAAAGACAGATCTTTACCTCCCAAAATGTATCAGTGTGTTTTTCAGCTCTAAGGAAGATGGGAAAAGCGAAAGGAGTCTGTTCTGACATCAGGTGAAAGTTGCTTAGCAATTAAGGCAGAATTCTTTGGGGGGAAAAAAAGGACAGAAGAAGGCCATGATGTTGAATCGAGGCAGACTCTCTCTGTTTTCGATGGCTGTTGTTCCATTTATTTTCAGTAGAAGGTGCAAAATTAGTGTTTTTCAAATTTGGCAACTTTCAGGCGAGGGGACTTCAACTCCCAGAATTCTCCATACGCCTGAAAGTTGCCAGGTTTTTAAAAACACTGCCCTAAAGAGAGTGGGATGCGTTGAAGAATGCATAGGGATGGGATGCATCTTTAAACAGCATGGAGTGCAGTGGTGGGATTCAAAAATTTTTGCTATCAGTTCTGTGGGCGTGGCTTGGTGGGCGTGGCAGGGGAAGGATGCTGTAAAATCTCCAGTCAGAGGGGGTGTACTCAAAATTTCTGCTACAGGTTCTCCAGAACTGGTCAGAACCTGCTGAATACTAACTGTAATGGAGAGCATTTGTCTATAAAGTCATCAAGAGTCAGACATGACTAAATGTTTAAAACAACAAACATGGCAGGTATTAGAGATTGAAATGCTCCAATCCCCATTTCTTATAGATTGAGTATTCCTAATGGCAGTGCCTATCTTCTATATAAATAAAAGTGAAATATCACTCTTTCAGTTTCCAAACAGCCCTCAACTCTCTCACACACTGACAGGACACTAGCCAGATGAATACCAATGGATGCTGGTAGGCAGAGGCAGAATTTTTTCCCCTTTATTTTCCTCCCCAAAAACTAAGCCCAACCATATAGTTTCTCAGTGAAGCACGGGTATCAAGCTAGTTTATAAATAAATCCATAGGTTTGCAAAACTTAATTTGGGTTTCTCCAAACTAAATAGCAATTAGAGACAAAAAATGTAAAACCCTTCCATAGTTTACATGAATTCCTCTTCATTTACCATCCTGAACTGAGTTACTTTGGGTCAAACTAATTAAAGTATCATAAAATCATTTTATTTCAAATATTTTTATTGCACTTTTTTCAAGATTACAAATCTCGTTTGCATTCTGTACAACACTGTGACAACGATGTTCTTTTTAATACATACACATTACATACAGAGATAACATACATTACATACATAGGTAGCATAAATAATGTTGTGGAATGAATTGCAATAATTTTTTGAGAATATCTATTTCAATCCATTCTTCGTGTTTCCATATTTTTTTCTCCTACATTTTATGTGCAAGAAGGCCCTGAGGTTTTGGGATTTTTGCTTTTTTAAATAGTAGTGTACAGTTTTATGATGTGCCAAAGGATTCCACATACACACCCTGCTCTCTGTATCAGCCTGCCAATGTCACTGATGCACCTTTAGTCATTGCGGCAATTGTCTTAAAGGCTGAGCTGGAAGACAAAAGAGAAATTGTCACCTCACACTGACAAATGATTACTCATTGAACTTGTTATGGCACCAGAATGAATTAACTTCCGAACTGCAAACTTAGACATAAAAAAAAAAAATGAAACCCCCCAGGAAATGCCACAGAAAATGAACAACTGGAAAAAACCCTGAAACCAAGTTACTCCTGGTGATACATCTGCTGTTCTAATATTGCAACTGGACCTGTGCCATTTTGTTTGACTATTGCTAAATTTCTCAGCATGTCTCATATCAAATTCATGCAGCTGGTCAATCCATAGTGGCTTATCCAAATGGTCAACTTCTCCCAAGTATTAAATATTTGAGGCTGAACCGTCAGTGCCAATTTTGGGTAGATTCGTTTCTATTTAAATAAGAAAAAGTTAAGAACTCAAATATATTGTAATTTCTATGTTACCTGCATCCAGTGATCTCCTTTTATCCAGAGTGATAGGTATTTACAGAACTGATAAGCTGAACAAATACATTTCCTTAGCTCAGTTTTTTTTTAATATTAGCAACTTTAAGATAGGTGGAATTTAATGACCAGATTTCCCCAACCAACCTTGTGTAAACTTTGTGCAATTCTGGGAGTTGAAGTCCACCCATCTTAGGGCAGAGGGGAATACAATGGAACCCTCCAGTCCCCAGAGTAGCAGTTGAGTCTTATTTCAGCACTATCTGTGGGACAGCACCTTTCTAAGGTCAACAGGTTATCTTCTGCAGTAAAGACCACTCCTAGACTCTTCATCCAACATTTTGCCACTGATCTCCACTGTCCGTCACCTTTGATCTCCAGTGGTAATCACATTCCACTTATTTCAGGAACATGCCCATCTTCTGCAGTAGGAGATGTATGTGAAATCAGGTTTTATTTTACATGATCCTAGCCCAGGGGTCCCCAAACTTGGCAACTTTAAGACTTGTGGACTTCAACTCTCAGAATTCCTCAGTCATGTATGCTGGCTGGAGAGTATTGGGAGTTGAAGTCCACAAGTCTTAAAGTTGCCAAGTTTGGAGACCTCTGCCCTAGCCCAATTGCAAGATTTTAGTTCACAGCTCTTGTAAGTGTGTTCTCTTTCCCTGTAATCAGCTATTTGAGTAGTAAAACACAACATACAAAGAGGGGAGAGAAGTCAAAAAAGAAGATGCACCTTTGGGTCTGTCTCTACCCGCTGTCCAATATGCACCTTCCAACAGTAGATTTTCTCTGAAGGTACATGCCATTTTCCTCTTTATATCTTGTTGGTTTTATTGCCATTTTTAAAACTTCACATCAGAAACGCCTTCAAATTATAGTCACGCAACATTCAACATTGAGCAAGTAAAATAAGTATTAAATAGGTCATGGAAATACAACACATACAAATAGTCAGTGGAACTTCCCCACTGAGTTCTATAACATCTGGCATTTTCCATACAGGAAGAATTCAACATAATATGGTTACCTGAATTGCATGATTTTAAAATTCCGACTATTGGATAAATGGAAGGAAAAACAGAGGTGTCTACTTTTGTAAAGGGTCAAACGAGCTTCCTTAAATTCTGTTGATGTGGCCCAATAATTGGGTGAATGTCATTTGGTTTTCAATCGTATTTATTTCACGTACATTTCAGAGGTGGGTATTCAGCAGGTTCTGACCAGTTCTGGAGAACTGGTAGCAGAAATTCTGAGTAGTTTGGAGAACTGGCAAATCCCACCTCTGACTGGCCCTGCCCCCATCTATTCTCTGCCTCCTGAATCCCAGTCTTCTTTTGTTCCTCTGCACAGGAGAATGGAGCTGGAAAGCAGGTTAATGGGGTGGGGTGGGAATGGAGATTTTGCAGTATCCTTCCCCTGCCACACCCACCAAGCAACACCCACCAAGAACTGGTAGTAAATTTTTTTGAATCCAACCACTGATACATTTCCTATAAAATGTATGTAAAATAAATATGATTGAAACTAAATCTTATTCGCTCAAGATTAGGCTTCATTGACAGCATTCAAGGAAGCTGGTTGGACCTTTTGCAAAAGAAGTCTTCTCTGTTTTTCCTTCCATTTGTCCCATAGTCAGAATTTTAAAATCATGGGATTTGGGTAACTGTTGAATTCTTCCCGTATGGAAAATGCCAGGTGTTATCAAACTCAGTGCGGGAGCTTCACTGATTTCAGGGGCAGACGCTATACATATATATATATAATGTAGGTATAGGATCAGTGGCATCCACAGAGTGGGTCAATCAAGGCAAAATGGCACCTCATCAAAGCCCTGCATCAGTTGTACACACATCAAAGTTGCATCGCACCCAAAGGGCGAGGCTTCGATCATACTGCCACAATCATTGCACTGCCATTTACTCCTCCTCCAACAGACCCCCAGTGGGTATGGTATAGATTTTTCTTCTTTTTTTTTTTTGGCAAAGAGGATAGTCGGGATGGGCAAAGAGAGAAATATTCAGAAGCGATGATGACCTATTGAGAGATGATAAGCAGTTCCTGATATTTTCTGACGCATTTTCCCCCCCTTCTCCGTGAATCACTTAAAATTTTATCTTGGGGTGAAAATATGCTGTGAGATACACAGTAGAAGATTTTCCTATACTCAGCTAGAATTTTAGATGAACACCTAAAGGTATTACTTGAAGCTAGATAATAGCACTAAGTTACATTTCCAAAGGGAAAAACAAAAGGTAATTTTTGGAGAACAATACACCCAATAACCTTAAAATAAACATAGAAATATCTCTATCTTGTTATCTCTATAATTATTCACACTCGGTGAAATGACTGTACCGTAGATGCATGCAAAATTATTTGTAGACTGCTTTGATGCCTCGTTGTTTTACATACCCTAAACTGTGTGCATGCTGGCTTTACTATTACAGCCCATTGTGGTGAAGCTGTTGGACTAGAAGGGGGGGGACTCAAGTCTATGCCCAACCATGGAAAATGAGGAAATAGCTTTGGGTGGGCCACTTTCTCTCAAAGCATAGGGTTGTTGATGATGGCTGGACAAAATGAGAAGCTGGAGTGCTTAGTACATTGTCTTGAAATCCTGCATGGAAGTTGGGATGCGCATCTAACAAAATAAAGTAATTGTGCTGGAGAGGCTTGGGAACCTAGGAAACTGAGAATCTCTGTATTGGGCCACTAGTGCATAGATCTCTGCTTAGACTCTTTTGGAAAGCCAGTATTTATTTATTTTATTGTATTGTATTGTATTTATTGTATTGTATTGCATTGCATTGCATTGCATTGCATTGCATTGCATTGCATTGCATTGCATTGCATTGATTTGATTTGATTTATTTTTTATTTATTTTATTTTATTTTATTTTATTTTATTTATTTTATTTTATTTTATTTTATTTTATTTTATTTTATTTTATTTTATTTATTTTATTTTATTTTATTATTTTATTTTATTTTATTATTATATTATTATATTATTTTATTATTATTTTATTTTATTTTATGTCCTGGTCTGATTTCTATAGTTGCCTGTCACAACAAGTGACTCTGGGGGTTGTGTACATCATAAAGGTACTCTAAAGTGTGGTCTGGTGGTTAAGGTACTAGGCTAGAAGCTGGTAGACAGTGAGTTGTAGCCCTGCCTTAACTCTTGGAAGTATAGCAATAGCACGTAGGCTTATATACCACTTCACAGAGTTTTACGGCCCACTCTAAGTGGCTTACAGAGTCACCATATTGTCCCCAACAATCCAGGTCCTCGTTTTACTGACCTCGGAAAGATGGAAGGTTGAGTCAACTTTGAGCCAGTCAGGATTGAACTGCTGGCAGTGGGCAGAATTAACCTGCAATTCTGCATTCTAATCATTGTGCCACCAAGTGGAATGAAATGGAATAGAATGCAGAATAGAATTAGATTGGATGAATAGAATACAAAGAATAGAATAGAATAGAATAGAATAGAATAGGCAATAGCACTTAGACTTTTATACCACTTCAAAATGCTTTATAGCCCTAAGTGGTTTACACAGTCAGCCTATTGCTCCCAACAATCTGGGTCCTCATTTTACCAACCTCAGAAGGACGGAAGGACGAGTCAACCTTGAGCCAGTCAGGATCGAACTGCTGGCAGTCGGCAGAGTTAGCCTGCAATGCTGCATTCTAACCACTGTGCCACCACAGCTCTTAGGTACAAAAGCTGGCTGGGTGACCTTGGCCAACCACACTCTCTGTCCTAGGAAGAAGGCAACAGCAAAACACATCCAGAAATAGCTTGCCAAGACAACTACAGGGACTCCTTCATGCAGTCACTAGGAGTCAAGACAGACTCGAAGACAAACAGAATGGCAGCCTTCACTGGTAAACGCTTCTTTTTCCCATCCTTCTCTAGAGAGGCTACGGATTTGAACCTGGGATATTAGACCACAAAGCCTGGGTTTTATTGCTGAGCGACATCCCTCTTTCTATTCCTAAAACATTTTGAGTCTCAAGGCATGAAAGCAGAATTGAAGACTTTAATGCAGAAACACCGTCACAGCCTCATATGCCTAAATGGGGAGGGGGGGGTCTTAAGTGGATCCAGGTTTCATCTGAGATAATGAAACTGCCTCTCTCTTTCATTGGAAAATCATTTTTAACCCTGTATAGGGTAGAGATTTGTGTTCTGGGGCACCATAGCTGAGTTTACCTACTCGTTTCCCCCCCCCCTTTTAATTGATACATGCATGCAATAAACCATCATCCCAAAATTGGATCAGTTCTGAGGCAGATGCTTTCCTTGCATTCCTTCTCTCTTTTTTCCTTTAAATCGTCTTGCTGAACTTAAAAAAATAAAACATAAAGCAGGAGGTGTGTGAGCTACTTGAGGATTGATATCCTCTGTTTTATTTCACTTTTCCTTACCGATACAGTTGGGGCTCTTGAATATAGAGAGTATTTGCACCAAGACAAAATCCTTGTGTGTCCCAACACACTTGGCCAATAAAGAATTCTATTCTATTTTATTCTATTTAGAAATGAAGTCATTTGATGTACTTCAACAAAAGCTCGCCTTCTTGCTCAGAGGGGAAAAAAAACAAGAATTCTCTTCATTGTCATCATTTTATCATCATCTTCCTCCTCGTCCTCCCACAGAACTTTGAAGAGAGATCTAGGGATTCTTGCAAAATCCCCCCCTTGCCCCAAAAGAGGTGGGGGAAGGTAGCTTGGGCCTTAGGTTAGCTTCATTGACCGAACGGCTTTGTGGTCTGGAGGAGCGATGGGGTTTCTCTCTCCACACGCAGCAGCATTCAGAGCTGCAGGGGGGGTGGGGGGTTTGCTCAGGTCTCCTTTTGATCCAACCTGTGTGAAAGATGAGTGTCGTGCCCTTTTTCTAGCCAGCTGTGAGGGGTCTGAATTCTGGCTGCAGGGGCTGCAACTGAGGTGGGAGCATCCTGGAGAGGAGAGGGGAGAGAGAGAGAGAGAGAAGAGAAAGGGAGGGAGGGAGAGAAAGAGAGAGAGAAGAGCTAGAGGAAGGGAGAAAGAGGGGAAGAGAGAGACAAGAGGGACAGGGAGGGAAGGAGGGAAAGAGAGAAAAGAGAGCTAGAGGGACAGAGAAAGGGGGAAGAGAGATGAGAAAGACAAAGAGAGAAAGGGAGAGGGAGGGAGAGAGAAAAGAGAGGAAGAGAGAAACGGGAAGAGAGAGAGAAGAGAGGGAGGGAAGGAGGGAAAGAGAGAAAAGAGCTAGAGGGAGGGAGAAAGAGAAAGGGGGGAGAGAGAAGAGAAGAGAAAGACACAGAAAGAAGAGAGAAAGGGAGAGAGAAGAGAGCTAGAAGGAGGGAGAAAGAGAAAGAGAGAAGAGAGGGAAAGAGAGACAGAGAGAGAGAGAGGAGAGAAAAAGAAGAGGGAAGGAGAGAGAAGCTAGAGGAAGGGAGAAAGAAGAGAGAGAAGAGAGGGGGAGAGAAAAGAGAGAGAGAGAGAGAGGAAGGGGGAGAGAGAAAGAGAAAGTGAGGGGGAAGAGAGAAGCGAGAGGAACAAGGAAAAGAGAGGGGGGAAGGAAGGAAGGAAGGAAGGGAGAGCAAGAGAGAGCAGTCCCAACTTCAGACTGTGGGCTCCCTAGAAGCAGAGCCAGGAGTGGGGTGGGGGGTGGGGGGGGAGGCGGAGTGGTGTTGGATTTCACTCCCCTGTGTTGAGCATACACAGGCGTGGAGGTGCACCGCTTCAGACGAGGGTGAGAGACCAAAGGCTAAGGATGACTCTGCCTCTTTTACTTGTACAGACAAGAATGTTTCCTGGTGGCTCTTTGTATAACTCACAGCGGAGGGGATGGGAAATACTTGTATAGCTCTCCAAACATATGCCGCGTAAGAATGTCGGAGGTAAGGAAAGTTGTGTTTTTTAAAAAAAAAAAAAACCCGTCCGTGCATGGATTCGGAGGGGGACGCTGTCCCTACACCTCTTCCAGATTCTCTCTCTCTCTCTCTCTCTCTCTCTCTCCCTTGCTCCCCTTCTTCGCCTTCCTGGCCATAGCTTGAGTGTCCCGGACTAGCAAGCAAATAGATTTCAGGCAGATTCTTGTCCTGCAATGCACCGGTGGATTTTGCTGCGGGACCAGGTTTTGCAGAATAATTTGTCGGGAGTCGCAGCCTTCTCATTCTTTGCTGGGGAGAAAAATAAATAAATATCGGGTTTGTTTCAAAGGCACGGATGGCCAAGAAAACGGGTTTTGATTTTTTGAGGGGTGCAAACTTGGGTTCGAAAAAGAGGTACATCTTCGGTTTTTTTGCTTCCAGGTGGTTGGAAACCCGTTTCGCTCAAGTTTCTCCGGTCCCTGTTGCCGGAGAAGAAGAAGAAGCACCTGTAAATTGTGACGAGCTTGGCAGCGTTTAATCCCTACCAAGTTTTGCACGAGCAATTTAATTTAGTCCATACGAAATGCATGATTTGTGTCTCCCACATGTTCTGAGTGGACGGCTCTACGCAGATAACACGCTGGTTGTGGTGATACAGTTGTGTGATGTTGTGTGATATTGAGACCGGACAAAAGTGATCTGGCCGCATCAATTTGAGGATGGGGTGGGGAATTCTGCCCTTTATCCTGCCTCAAAAATGTGATTCCGGATGTTATTTGTTGATATAGTTTTAAAAAAAGTTCAAGACATAGGTTTTTTTTTAAAAAAATGTTTTATTCACCATGCTTCAGATAAAGACCAAGCACATCCTCTCTTTACATGATATGTGGGTGCATGTATAATGTACATTGATGCACACCATGTGTTCTCTGCATGTTTTTGTCTGCACGGTTTTGATAAGTACTGAAGGTAACAGATTGGGGGGGAAAGGTGTTTTCTAAAGAAGTAAACCTGTGGATAACTTCTTCTGTTTTTGAGATATTAAAAATACATTGGGGGGGTGTATGAGTGAGATTAGTCTATGTGGCATAAGAGGATATAAAGAACATCTTAAGAGTGAGGGAGAAAATGAAAACAAAATATCTTTAAAAGCATCCAACATTACACTCTACAAACTTTTACAAAGAGAGAAAGGAAAAGAAAAAGAAAATGCAAAGAAAGGAAACCATCCTCTCCAAAAAGGGAAGAATAGATTTTTAAATAATTCAGCTATTTCTTTTCTCTTTTCATTTTAATTATGCATACTGGAGGTGCTGTTTTGGTTCAGATTATCCCCGTAAGGAGTTTAGAAAAAAGCTTTTTTTTTTTTAAAGATCATGCAATAGCTTGGCAGCGTGAATTTTTGGGAGGTGGATCGTTTGTCTTATCTTCTGGTGAGCTGTTCCGTGTTGCAAAACCTTGAGGCGTGTTGTGTTGCCTTTATTTTATTTTTTTATTTTTTTAAAAAAATAAAAACTTTCCGGGAGCCTGGAAGCAAAAAAGTCAACTTCATTAGTTTCAGTGATGGCACATCAGCGCTCGGCTGGTCTTGTCACTTCCTTCCAGCGACTCCTCAAGCATGACGAGGCTGCCCTGGTTTGGAAAAGCTTGTAAGGATTTGTCAGCCAGATGTGACAAGATCAAGGAGCGAGTCAAGGAAGAGATCTGATATTAATCAGTGCATAGCTCGGAGCCAAACTTTCTCAAATGCAGTGTAGAAACATGTTCTTCACATCGAAGCGCACTCCTTTTGTGGCTACAGATATGCCACTGTGCACTTCCAACAGTTGGAGAGGGTGCCAGCTAATCATGTTTAATTCTCCAAAGATGAAAGTTTGGGGGGGGAGGGGGAGGGGAGGAGGGAAGAGTTGCCCTGGTTCTCTCTATTCCTCCCCCTCCTTAAAAATACAGATTGCTGCCACTCAAAGGTGGAATATATAGGTTTTTCTGAAAGTCCTGGTGTCTTGGTTCCAGCCAGAAAAAGCCCACTGTTTTTATCCACTGTTAGGATCAGGATACAGGAGATCTGTATCTTCCAGGAGATCTTCCCATCTTCTTTGGATGGATTTTCAGGATTTGGGACAATTTCTGCAAACCCTTCACTCTTCCTTGGCTGTTGAAAAGTGGTGGTGGGATCCACCATCCAGAAAGGATCTCTTGCAATGGGGATAGCATCTGGCAGGCTGTTTGGTGCAATTTAACCTTTACTCTGAATCCAGCCATCTCTCAGGCTGGTTACCTTCCTTTGCTATGTTCAATTAGGTGTCTCCCTGATTGACAGTAGGATACAGAATCAAAGTTGTCATTTTCGGATGAATTGAGCCTACAGGTAAAAAGAGAAAAGGTCTATCCTCTTTTAGAACGGTTAAAATTTACTATTTATTTTCACACCCTCCTCCCAGACTGACCTGCGTAAAATTACAGGAGGAAGTCTAGGTTGCCAGGGACCAAAAAAACAGTTCATAGAGAAGAAAGACAGATTGACAAAAGGATTGTCAACAAGGCTGGTTGAGTAGCTCTTCAGGGTTCAGGAGCACTCCAACCGAGGCTGCTAGATAGAGGAGATAAATAAGAGGAGATGACCAACCATTTCCACATCTACCTCCAGAGTCAATTAGTTCAGCCAATTAGTTTAGCATACTCTGTTCACAGTTAGGTTAGAGCAACAAATATCCCAACCCAGTCCTTATTTCAATTCCTCTTTATGAAGGATGTAAACCTGTAAATTCCAGATGCTTTTTTTTTTTTTTTAGCAATCGTGGAGGGCAAATCCCATTGTCCCCCAACCAACAGAACCATTGACCAAAACTAGTTGCAGTTTGATGGGTAACCTAACATACCTGGAGGTGGCCAGATAAAGGAAGCATCTGTAGATGCTGATTTCAGCAACGAACTGCAGGTTTTATTGCAATCACAATTGATTTGATTAGAAAAATGACCCCATCTGAAGTGATTTCCCCCCCTTAACATCCTATCATTTGACAGATGCATCCATGAAATGCTTTCTTTCCTGTTAACATTGAACTTAACTGGACTATGGATAAGTTTGTGCCTTCTCAGAACACTTTAAATCAGAGCACCTCTCCGAATGCTAGATTTGAAGGTTGGGAGAACTGAAGTATTACAATGATGGCTCCCTAGTTGGAAACCTCTGGCATTAAAACATTTGCAGTTTGCCATTTTAGAAATAGTTTGGGAATCTTTTGAGGTTTGTAGGGAGATTTCGTGATATTTTAAATCTGGATGTCCCAAAGGTGCGTTTTCAAGACGCAACTGGACTTTCTGGGGTTTTTTTTCAAGACTGTTTCACTTCTCATCCAAGAAGCTTCTTCAACTCTGAGAGTCCAGTTGTCTCTTGAAAAAGCACCTTTGGGGCAACCATGACCTGGATAACTGAGAATCTCCACAGATATTCAAAGCTGGACATATATATATATTACGCTGGTCTCTGGCTGTAATAAAGATTTGATTTATATAAGTTCAAAAACATCCAAGAGGTTTTTTTTCATTTGACTCCGGAAACTTCTTCAAAGCTTACATTCCCACTACTTTGGTGAGTTTTGAGAAATAGTTAATCTAACACTCAATAGACTGCAGTCTAGAGAAACACACACTGTAAATCTCACACAGGTGAAATAATCTGCTCTGAGATGCTAGGGGAGGAGAGGAAACGCTTTGGCCCATTTTAAAAATAAAAAGCTTGAAACAAGAATGCATTTGTTTCAAATCTGGACAATCTACAGGTATGGTCATTTTATTTAAAATGCAAACTGCTTCATTGTGATATAGAAGACAGTAATTTATCAATACTTATCAAGGATGCTAATATTTGATGAGCAAATTTTCAAGATTCCCAGCAGTTTTCCCTTCTTATCTTTAATTTGTGTATGGTTTCAGACAGCTCTTGAAATAGAGGACTGTCCTTGCTCATTTAGCTAGCCTGCACACCTTGTCTCTCCCAATGTACCCACAAACAGCCGTCTCAGAATGACAAGCGAGATATTTACATCTTTGGGCAAGCATGCTGTCCTTTGGCTGTCACGATGAAGGCAAGATTCGGACTATGGTTTAAAGGTTCAAAAGATTCTAGTGTACTGAGGTTTTCCCATTCTTGGAGCAGCCATGGAGGTCAAAGGACATCCCAGTGAAATATAAATTGGCATGGGTAGTGCTTGGGCAGGGGGTTGGACTGGATGACCTTACAGGTGATCAGCCTATAAAGTGATCAGTCTATTTGGAATTCAGGTGTTTCTCCTCAGCTTCCTCCCAAATCTGAATCAATTTGGAACATCTTGAGAAGAAACCTGTAGGTCTAGCTGACAAACTGGTGGTAAATTGTGGGGGTTTTTTTGCCCTGAATTATGATGGCTAATTTCACCATCAATATATTCCAACTGCTCATGATTGCTGTGGTCACCAGGTGACCTGAAATGAATTTTGTGGATATAGATCAAAGAATAAGTTTTGTTCTAGTTTTTTGTCTCCTAAATCTGTTTTCTACTGTTCATATTATTAGCTCCAAATTAATTCACCCCGCTTCAAACTTTTCTCAAACAAATAATGTTACTTGTAAATATATAATTCTGCATGCCACAAAATATTTAGCAAAGACCTTGACTTTGAATTACTTCTGATTCTACTTTGAACACAACCCTTCCAGTAATTGTTGTATGTAAAAATCCTTAAAGGAAATTGTTAAATATTATCTTGCTTGATCTCAGGAATCTATGATCCAGCTAGAATTAGGCTTTTGTCCCTTTTTTCTATTTTTTTAATGTTTTATATTTTGAGAAAGTTTATGGCTCAGCACTATTTGTATAGAAATCATCACAGGTTTAAACTACGGTATCTGTAGAACTGTTTAGAACATGTGAATTTTGACCAGGGATCAAGAGGCATGGACCTAATAGAAAAAAATAAAAATGTGCTTTTTAAAAATAAGGAGCATTGGAAATTAGTTGCAGGGATAAACTGGAAAGGTTCATAAAAATTTAAGAGAAAATTGAGAAAAACTTAGAGGAAGTACTTTTCTTCTTGGAAATTTATTCCATTTTCCCCAAACCTAAGCTTGGCTACAAAACTATTTCTATTTCTGGAAATATGAACATATTACTGGAAGAATGTTTGTCTTCATGTTTGATTCCTTAGTCTTTAGAAGAATGGTTAAACAAGCTGTGAGAGTTTGCTTTGATGTTCAAAATAGCTTCAAATCTTAAAAGCAAAATTAGAAACTGTTCCTGGACTCAACTGAATACATGGATTTGTTCTATATTTCAAATTTGGAATTTTCTTTGTAAAGTCTATATTTCAACTTCATGGGAAATACTAGATTTTGAGTGTTTTTAAAATTTTGACTGAACTAGTTTTTCAACAGAATTAAAAACAGTACCAAGTTTGAATGCAAGAATAAGGAAAGCTAATAGGAAAGTGAAATATCAAAAAAGGAAAGAGAAAGGGGAAGGGAAAGGAAAGGAAAGTGACTAAAGAAGTGACTTCCAGTAATTTATATTTACCCTCTCTCCCTAAAGTTACTTAATAATTTCAGGCAGAGAGCGAGACACAGAGAGTCAAAAAGAGATTCCACAGCCATTCCATTGGCTGCATGCAGAAATAAAGGATTTTACATTTAGTTATTCTAATGATTTAAATTGCACGTAGTGAAGAAAATTTTGGTCTTAATCCAGAACCTGGATGGATCTTTATACAAATCTATTTCCCACTGCATGTCCTCCTAATCTGCCAATTGTACAGTTGAAATATTTACTTTTTCTTGAATGTGGAACTGAACTGCAAAGCAATCTCCTCTTTTCAATTTCAATCAGGTGTGAAACAAGCCTGTCATGAAGATTGTTTTCAGGAAAGCGTTGTTTCAAAGTTTCTCAAAGATTTGCTGAGAACTGGACCACTGTTGGGTTACCGGGTTCCTTCCTGAGTATCCATAGGAAAAAGAATGGGGAGGAAAAAAAGGAATTAGATAAGGTGCATGCAATGGTTAGGTCCTTGTTGTTTTTTTCTACTTCTCATCTCTGTCACTGGAAGAACATCGATTAAAAAAAACCCTATAAGAAATAAAGAGCACTTAGAAAATGCATTATTAAAATAGGACCGACATGCCGGTAATAAACTGTTCATCAACTTCTATTCATCAACTTCTATTCATGCTCTGCAAGGCTTGGGAGGCTGAATCTTCATTGGGAGGGTTCCTTCTGTTGTTGTTTTTTTCCTTTTTCACTCCTTTGCTTATGTACTTTCCCATGTCCTTCCCTTTTTTACCCATGGAAATTAACAAAACAGGAAGTGGGAAAATAAAATGCTCCATGAGGAAATCTAAAATGAGACTTGGGATTCTTCTAATCGTCTGGTTGGTGTCTCTTGAACCCTTCCTCAGACCATTTCAGCTTCTGAGCCATATTTTGGATGGATGTCCCAAAGGTGCTTATTAACTATAGATTTTCTTGGGTTTTTTTCCCTCTTGAAAATATTTTGCTTCTCATTCGCATCAGAGAAGTGAAGAAATGAAGAAACTTCTTGGGTGAGAAGCAAAACATTTTCAAGGAAAAAAAATCCCAAGAAAGTCCCATTGTCTTTTGGAAAAGCACCTTTGGGACAACCATGACCTGAATGATTGAGAATCTCCATAGACATTTTGAATGGGTCTTCTGACGTATGAATCCCAAAGTGAGGGAAGATCAGTCTAACAAATGAACCAACAAGGAAGAAGTTGGGTTAATGGCTTCCCCATGGGCTACGTAGAACAATTACCAAGCCAATGGGAAGACTTTCCTGATGTTTCATTACTAATGGCTGGAAGAAACCAGTATGTTTCTTATTGTTCAGAGCAGTGGTCGCCAACCAGTGGGCCAGGGATCACTGGTGGTCCACAAGAAAACTTTGGTGGTCTGCAGAGAAATGTCACCCCCAAAGCAATTAATCCAGGCTCTATGGGAACACAAGGCTGCACTGCCCACATGGCCCGCAGGAACACAAGGCTTGCTTGCGTCTCTTGCAGTGTGAACAGCATGAGGCAGTGAGGGGAGGGGGGGAGGTGTGCCTCGCCTGGCCTCTGGGCTGCTTCTTCCCGCTTCTGCTTTTGGCTGCACACAAGGAAACCAGCAAAAGTCTTTCTTTCTCTCCCCCAAACTCCACCAGAAATGAGTCTTTGGGACCCTGCAAGGTATCCCGCTCCAAGAGGCTGCGCTGTTGCGACTCATTTCTGGTGGAATTTGAGTGAGAGAAAGGAAGACTTCTGCTGCTTTCCTTGCATGAAGCCAAAAGTCTCTCTCTCTCTCTCTCTCTCCCCCTGAGAATGGAGCTGGAGACTATCCTGCGATCCCAAATAAAGAACGATCAAATGATCAGTAGGAAAACGGGGTGGGGAATTTTCCTGCAGTCTTTTTGGGGGATTTTCCCAGGGTCTCTGGTCCGGGGGATTTAAAATTATGATTTTGGCGGTTTGGACCCCCAGTTCAGAGAATTAAACTGCTTTACTAGCCAGTGAGAAATGTGGGCAAAGCTTCTTATTACTCCAGGTGCTTCACTTTTGTGTAGAGCTCAGGATCGATAGGCTGATTGATTGTCCATTCTCTAGAAATGACTTTTAAAACACTGCAAGATGTTCATGCAAAATCAGCAGACACATGTGAAGTTTTCCTTAGGGCCAACCAAACCTCGGATAATAGACAGGTTTTTTGAGTTACATTCTTCTTCTTTTGGTTATTGTTTGTTTTTTTAAAGAAATAGGAGAAATATTGAAAGACTAGTGGGAAAAATGGAGCTGCTGCACAAGCTGAAAATGTGCCCGCTCTTTCCCACAAGATAAAGATGAGCAATTCTGGATCTGCTTTTTTTCCTTACTATCCAGCCTGAAGATATCTGAAGTGTTCCCTTCTTCAAAAGTTTGTCTGCAACTTTCTTATGAGGATTTTTGTGAAATCCTTCTGCTTTTTCACTTCTTCAGGCCAATTTTCATTTGGTCACTGTAAGGGTGTTGCACTTTTGGGAGCGGTGAAATTTATGAAGTAAAGGGGCCTACGCAGTTTTCACTACAACCACTTTTAAAATAAACCCATGATTGTATTTTGTTCAAATATTTATCACACTTTCTGAATCAAGTCCAAGAAGCAAACAAAATATAGCGCATGAAAATAAAATAAGGCAGAATTTTAGTCATCCTTTAAAATTAAGAGATATAAAAGGGAACATTAAATAACCCGGCAGATAAAACAAGCTCCATCAATAAACTTATCATAACTAATAAAACTCCCCAAATCACAAAAATAAGTGTGTTTGTACATTGTGGTAAATTTCGGTTGTGAGAGTCTAGATATTAATGATTGATCACTTATGTTTTATGACTGGATACATTGTGTCGGCCTAGTCCCTTGTGGCTTAGCCTACAGATCATGTCTAATGATTTGACAATGTAAGATGAATATATTACAATGGTGAATTGGAGAGGTTCTCCTAGATTAATATTGACAATTTGATGCCCTCCTTCCAGATTGCTGCTGGACTGTCACTTTCAGAATTTTCTTGTATTGAGCTACCTTGATGAAGTTTGCTTCCAAGGCCATAGGCTGCTTGTAGAGTGTCCAACATCCGCAGTTGGTCTTGTATCTGGTCAATACTTGGATAGAATACCTGGGGGTTCCAGTGTGAGTCATGGCTGACTGAAGACATCTCCATAAATAAGAGAGATAATGACCCACTGTGAAGAATGAAAGACTGGCTTTGGAGAGGAAGTCCTTCAAAATCTCTCTAGAGAAGGAGAGATTGGGAGATCACCCATGAATATTCAGAATCATAGCTTCTCATGAGGAGACTGTAAAACAGCACTAGGAGGTGGGGGAAATGGGAAACATATATCTTTGTTCCCAGCCAAACTGACTTTCTAATCACATGCTCCATTTAATCACTTTATGGACATTAGAGACTTTCAAAACAGTGAGTTTGATTTGATACCTGGTAAGTTTTGCCTTCTTTAGAGTTAAAATTTTTTAAACAGCCTAAAGAATCTAAAATAATATTCAACTGACAAAAACCATAAACAAAATGATTTAAGAAAGTTTGAAATAGATTTGGAAACCAGGAAGTTTTGGGATATTGATTATTTTTGCTCTAAAACAAGTATATTATAATCTTGAGAAATTACTGAAATGGAACTAAATGCTATCAAAAACTGAGGTTTAAATAAAGGTTGCAAATGGGCACTAGAGGAAACTAAAGGACCAGACAGAAAAGAATTACTAAGCCAGCTATCATTTTTTTCTTGTGCTTAAATATCTTTGAAAACTAGACTGAGATACTGATAACTTATATCTAAGAAAAGATATAGATTTCAATGGATAAACTATTAAAAGCTGGAGAATTTTTACCTGACATGTACATTATAGAATTTGAGGCATGGAAGACAACAAACTTGAGATTTCCAAAATGGAAATACAAAAGACAAATAAAAAAAAAACATCTGTACATGGAGTAGCTGTGAGAAGAAATCCTTGCTGTTCTTTTTTGGGGTGGGATTTATAAAGTAGGCTGATGAAAGTGACTCCTTTTAAATACCAAAGAGTGATGAAATATTAAATCCTGCGATGCTACAGGAATGATTTAAAAGTCAAGATTGTGCAGAGCAAAACGAAGGAATGTAAAGTTGGATTATTTGACCAGAGATAAAGGATTTGTTTTGATATTTCTGGTAACACCTAATGGACTTTTTGCTGAAATAGTTTGCATTAGTTTTTACTACACAAGTAGTCCTCAACTTACAACAGTTCATTTAGTGACTGTTCAAAGTTACAACAGTACTGAAAAAAGTTACTTATGGCCATTTTTCATACTTACAACCGTAGCTTAACAGTTTCAGCGATTCACTTAACAATTGTGTCAAGAAAAGTCATAAAATGGGGCAAAACTCACTTAACAACTCTCTGACTTAGTGACATAAATTTTGGGCTCAATTTTGGTCATAAGTTGAGAACTTCCTGTATTTGTTTAAAACTTTACTTAAATCATTAATTTAATTAATTCAATTAAATTACCCAAACAAAAATAATTGGATGGAGATTGTCTAGGAAATCCTGGGGTTATAAAATGGGCTAGGGAGTAAATCCCTGAAGAAGCCACTTTGAAAACAGAATGTTGTGTCCATGCCCTTTACTAGGAGTTGAACTCAACTTGACAGAATCTTTCACTATGGTAGGGAGGAACTGCAAACTGGGTGGTAATGAGGCAAATATAATGGGATGAAAAATCCCCAAATGTTGTGTGGTTCTTGACTTAGAGGATTACAGCATTCTTTCTTACTTTTTATTGCGACTCTCTTGTCAACTACAGATGCATTTCATATTCTTTTTCAGCATGTGATGTTTGCAAACTCTATCTAGTTAAATAACTATATCAAAACAATTCAGATAAATATTACATACCAAACTAATTCTCAGAAACAGCCAGTTGAAATGAAGAAAAAGTAGCAAGAGTAATCAAATAATTGCTATATACTCTGCATTTGGAATGCTGAGTGCTTCCGCCTACATATCATAAAAGTGGGAGTTAATCGGCTTCAAAAATGAAATAAAACAAACATACTAATCAATACATTCAGTAGCAAAAGTACAAAATAATAAAGAAGCAGCCAGACACTATAAAAATGAAAAGGAATAATTAAGCAAGAGTTTTCTGCATAGATAATAAAATCTCTTTTTACAACATTGAAAAGGGCACCAGCTGAAGAGCATATAAATCTGGCTCCAAACCAACCAAAAAGACAGCAACTGTTTTAGCCTCCTGAAATGGTAGAGATTTATTATCACAAGAGGAAAAAATACAGTATAACCCAAACCCAAATCCATTTCTGAAAGTCAAAAGCTTAGCTTCAGCTCTTAAAGCTTTGCTTTGGATTATTCTTTCTTTGTTTAT
The DNA here is from genome assembly GCF_900518735.1 of Pseudonaja textilis. Next base: position 1,508,135 of record NW_020769352.1, read on the forward strand.
GGAATCATATTAAAAAGAGACGTAGACCAATAATTTGTGAAAGAATATTCAGTTCTTTGAAGTTTAAATCAGAAAGATCCTACTTCTATATAGAGGCAGCCTTGCTTGCTGGAAATTTCTTGCTTTAACACTAACTTGAAGGGGCAGAGAAATATAATTTCTTGAGATGCTTTGTGCTTTGTTTATTTCTGCTATCTCTGGAAAAGTTGATGGACAAGTCAGAGATGATCAATAATCTTTCCCCAAACCAGTTTTCCTTTCCATAATTCATCTTTTTTTTCCCCCTTAATTCCTCTTCAAATCCAAGATGTACTTACTATCTTAGATGGGTATATGATGTCTGAACAAGTTGGATTATTCCTCATTGCAATATTTAAGAAGAGAAATATTCCAAAATACACAATTGAAGAAGAATAACCGTTATAATTCTATCTGATTACAATATAAAGGAAATCAGTCATGAATGAAATTCCATTTTTGCCCTGGCTGCATCCACCTACTATTTCAAGGAAATATACCCATAGAATACCACGTAGAGGCCTTTGAATCTCTTGGCTTGGGAACAAATGTGTAAGTTTTTGGCACAGTAGGATATACAAAACCCCTGTTTGGATTTAACATTCTGCTGCAAAGTAAGCCACTTAATGGCTTGTTCAATAAATCATAAGTAAAAAAAAACAAAACATCCTGGCTTAGCATTCTGTGCAAATTCGCCCAATGAATAAACCAACTGTGCTAATCCTATCTCGCAACTTTTGATGTAATCTATTTTACAACATTTGTACTTCTCCCTGCTGAGATATTTCATGTCTTAGGGCCCTGGGAAATGCGGTTGCGGATGGTGAAATTCGCTTGCCTTTTTCTAAGGGTGTCTTGTTCCTTGAAGGCAGGGTGGGCCAGCGTTATCGAGAGAGAGAGAAAGAGAGCCACCTGTGCATAAAATCTCATGTTGTTACAAGCACATGTGAAGCTCAGTGTTAGGTTCCAAAAATCAAGAGAGGCTCAATATCTTTACTGTTCCTTGCCTATAGACAGAATCTTGCCAAACTAAAGCATGCTAACATCCCCATAGAGCATATATTAAGGGAACTACTAAGAAGAGCCATCTTCACCCTCTTTCTCTCACACAAACTATCAGAACTGAGTTGTCTCTTGCTTCTCTATAATGCACACCCACCCTCCCTCTTGAGAATCCTGACAACATTCCATCACGCACAAGTGAGAATCTCATTTGGAAAGGTCAAAAGGGAGAAATACATGATGTTACTACTGCTATGTTGTTAGTTGCTGAAGTGCTGTGGACTGGTGCTACTGGGGTTGGGGCAGTGGTGGGATTCAAATAATTTAACAACCGGTTCCCTGCCCTAATGATTTCTTCCAACAGCCAGTTCACCAAACTGCTCAGAAAGTTAACAACCGGTTCTCCCGAAGTGGTGTGAGCTGGCAGAATCCCACCACTAGGGTTGGGGATCCCTGTCTTAGAGAATAAGTCAACCCCGCTCTTCTTTGTGATAGATCCTGAAGTACTGGAAGACAGCTTAGCAACTTTTCGGTAAAATCCCTAGCAAATTTGTCATGAGGATGAATATAGGAAGCCCGAAGGCTTCATTGAATCTCTTGGAATTAAAACACACAATACAGCAAGAATAATATAATCTAATAATTATTATGAGAAGGGGCAGGCCAACTTGAGAAATATTGCTGCCTCGAGCAAAGTTACAAAGGGTGTTCCTACTTCCTCCCCACGTCAAGGATGGATTTTTAAGGCTGGATTTTTTTTGTTTTGCACTTGATGCAGAAAAGCACACCAGATTCCTTGGTGACAGTTAAAAATGTAATTATGATATATTAAGGTACTAATGATTTATTTTTCATTAAATACAGTAGCGTATCTTGTTTCATGACACAGAAAATCTGCTAAGCTAGATAGCCAATTCATGCTGTTTTACAAGCTGGGATAGAGATACGGGAGGGCTTCAGGTTGGAGGCTGGATCTTCAAGGACTGAAGCTTGCAAGGCCAGAATCATTATCAAAACATGTTGAGATGCCTTCTGTGTTAAGAATAAGACGTGAGACACCAGAATCCCATATTCCTATAAAGGCTGGATAAAATAGTGTAAGGTATAAATCCTGGCTTTGTTATATGCTAGATTCCTGAATTTTGAAGTAGGTTTGAAGGAACTTGTTTAAAGAACCATAGGGCTGGAAGGGACCTTGGAGATCTAGTCAACCCCGTGCTCAAGGCAGGAGACCTTATTCCATCCTGGTCAAATGGTTGTCCAGTCTACTTTTGAAAACTTATAGGGATGGAGGTCTTTACCTGCTTCTTTTACAGCTACATCTGAATCTTGTCTTCAACTCTTCTATTGACCCTCAAGTATTGGTTGAATTTCTAGACAGAGATTTGCTGCTCTGCGCTGGGTGGAGCCCTGATGAGATCTTTACTAAACTCTTGATTTTTGCACATGTTTTCTTCTTGCAGGCCATCCGATGCACTCTGGTAAATTGTAGCTGCCAGTGTTTTAAGACTGGAAAAATAAACCAACGGCAGTGTGACCAGTGTCGGCATGGATGGGTTGCTCATGGTAGGTAGTATATTACGATGCACTGAAATTCTTTGCAATGAGTTTGATGTGTTTGTGAGAAAGCTTCATTTGTGGTGTTAATTTAAAATCAACTCAATTAGATCTACAAACCGGTTGTCTGAAGCAAATTAGCCAATCTGTTTGAATAATTGAGCAGTACAATTGATCTTTCGGAATGAGTTTTGCCTCTTAAGCATGTACAGGGTTTTTTTCCCTAAACTTATTTAAAAATCTGAATTGAATAACTTCAGTGTGAAAACTGGATTAAGATGACTGAATGGAGTCAGATCTACTTTCCAAATTAAATCAAATTTTGATTTAATTTGTACACCTCTGATTTGTACACCTCTATTGTCCAACTGTCAGCTAGTTGTACAATTAGATAAATATATAAATCTAGTCCTCATTTTACATGCCAAAGCTGATGATAAGAATAAGAAATAAAAACCTGGAACATTTCTTATTTGTAATTTGTTTTGGTGTTGTTTCATTTGAGGAAAAATGCTATATGGTATTAATCTGCTTTGCAAATCAACATGTGCTGAATTAACTCTTACAAGTGAAACTGTGGATTGGAAAAGAGACGATTGGTCTAAGACTTCTGTCTCCCAAGCATTCCAAATTTTCACTTCTGATTGATTTTTTTTAAAAAAACTATCAGGTTTTTTGGGGGGTTACATGCAAACCTGATTTAAATCCTGTAGGTTTCTACATATTTCTATGTATATTTCCATCCAGGTTGGTAAAATGAGGACCCAGATTGTTGGGGACAATATGCTGACTCTTTAAACCAATTAGAGAGGGCTGTAAAAGCACTGTGAAGCGGTATATAAATCCATGTGCTGTTGCTAAACTCTAAAGATTATAGCACCTGATTTATTGCAAGGATGAGCAATCTGTGGACCCAGATGTCACAGTACTATATCTCTGTTTCCCTTGTCATTAGCCATTTCCTGGAGTTGCTGGGAATTTTTATTTTTGCAATAGCAGGAAGACCAAATCACTTGCTTATTGATCAGATGTTTCTAATTTGTCAGGCCATAAAGAATGATGTTGGAATGGCTGTTAAAGCATTAATTACTGAACGATCAGACGGATAACAATTCCTAGTTGCTGAGCCGCTATTGCTCATGTGGGTTATTTTGTACCCAGTTATTCATAGGTGCCTTCATTTTCTTTTCATTGTTTCAGCTTTAAGTAAACTAAGGATCCCAAACCTATATCCAACCAGCCAAGTGGAAATAGTCCAATCCAATTTAGTCTTTGATATAAGCAGCCTCATGCTGTATGGAACTCAGGCCGTTCCTGTCCGTCTCAAAATCCTCCTAGATCGTCTTTTCAGTGTCTTGAAGCAAGAAGAGGTCATACACATCCTCCATGCTCTGGATTGGACCCTTCAGGACTACATACGGGGTTATGTTTTACAGGTAAGCGTCAAATTCATGGTTCTTCCTAACAGACAAAAAGGGCAGATAGAAAGGGAGGAAGCATGGAGCCATTGGAGTCTATATATATAAAAGCGCATCACAAAATCTCCAGAACCGTAGAGCCTACAAACTTGAAATTTGGCATGTATGTTCCTCTTGGCTTCTAGGTGCTCACTAAGAAAGGATTTTTCAAAATGACCATCAGAGCTTTAGTATTTCGTATATTATTATTAACATGCTCTGATGCTAAGGAGTTCTGCTCCCCCTCTCCACCTGAAAAGAATTCTGTTCCAAATGCAAAACACAAGCAGAGGAGAGGAGTTTCAGTTTCAGTTTCAGAGCACCAAGCAGCTTTAGTACAGAACAGTTGAGCTAAGCCACGCCCAGGCTCCTTGTGGTCTCCTTCTTGCTCACACAGCAAATACTTTTTTGGTTTCCAAACAGCCCTTAACTCTCTCACGCACTGACAGGACACTAGCCAGTTGAATATATAGAGAGTGTCTGTAGAGATTCTCAGTCATCCAGGTCATAGTTGTTCCACATGTGCTTTTTTTCAGGAGGCAATAGGACTTTCTTGTTTTTCTCTGAAGACGCTTCGCTTCTCATCCAAGAAGCTTCTTCAGCTCTGACAAGATGGAAGGATTTATATTCCTTGCAAACAGCTGGTCATTTGCATTCTCTTTAGAGAATCATTGAGGCCACTTGGAGCTTTATCTGCGTCTTCAGGGTCACCTGAGTGGTGCTGATGGTTCCTGTAGTCTGCTTTTTTTTTCTCCTGAAAATCCCTTCCTACTCCCATGAACAACCTTTAAATGGTGTGGGAATATGAAGGGATTTCCAGAAAAAAATGCAGACTACAGAAACCATGGGCACTACTCAGGTGACCCTGAAGACACAGATAAACCTCCAAGTGCTTCAACAACCCTGCAAAAGGATGCAAATGACCAGCTGTCTGCAAGGAATATAAATCCTTCCATTCGTTCACCATCCAGTCAGAGCTGAAGAAGCTTCTTAGATGAGAAGAGAAACGTCTTCAAAGAAAAAACAAGAAAGTCCAGTTGCCTCCTGAAAAAAGCACCTTTGGGATACATATATACGATTGGCGCAAGGAGTTAATGGAGCTACAGATGATGTGTATTCTGCGAGGTGATGGGGTGAAAACGATGTTTCCAATATTTGACTTTTTTCATTGAAAACCAGTGTCTCCATTTTTGGCAAAAACAACACCCCATAGTGAACAATGGCTTCGCTTAACGACTGCCATTAATAAGATCATAAAATTGGATCGTCACATGGGTGACTGCTATGCGACCGTCTTGACTTACAACCTTGCGTTGGTGATTTTTTTCTTCCTTGACAGATGTTCTGTTGCAAAGTTTTAGCATTTTTGCTTGCTGAACTGGTGCAGAGTCCGTGAATATTCTTTGAGGGCATCAGAGCCACAATAACCAAGGACGGCAAAGGCTTCATGACCAAATGTCATTCACTGCCTAATTACCGATCCAAGTGGCACCCTCCTCTTAGGTTTGACCTGCATCAAGGATAGACGTCCACTCTACACCATACCCATTGCCCACCTCTCTGCTCGTTGTGCTTCCTTCCTTTAATGTAAAGTATGATTTACATTATGTCCCCAATAAATATTTAATGCCACTTGATAATCTTGCTTTTTAGTGTTAAGATGAAGAAAAAAAAAACAGGCTCAATTACCTTGAATCTCTTTTGCATGAAAAATTGATGACGATGCGTTCGTCTTAGAAAACCTCTTGCGTGCCCAGTGAAATTTCTCAGTAGGCTATCAAATACATGTTCTGTCATAAAATATTTATTGTAGTTATTGGGGAAAGTTTGGTAGAGGTTGGAGTTTGAAAGAACTCCAACACTCTAGTGTAATTACAGCTGTGCTCTGTGAACCAGAGAAGGATCGATTCAGGTTCATTTGTTGTCTGATCTTAGCACAGAATATGATTAAAATTGCGGAGAAAGAATACTCAACTTAGAAGTGGAGGCTAAATCTACCTTTGGTTGCTCCAGTCTGTTGCTTTGTACTTGGGTTTTGTTCCACCGGCACATATCCTAACATTATTGGGATTATCGCAAAACACTTTCCAATCATCTGTTAGAGTGTCTTTTAGAAAGAACTGAAGGTGACTGAAAACCAAGAATAGCAGGGCTGTAAAGATGTGCTGGCAACCTGTCCACAGGTATATCAATTATGTGGATTTCGCTAGGCAGAAGTCCTGATGTCTCAAAAAGCTGAGGTCAGCAACTAGCAGAGGCCAAATTGCTCCTAAGACAGGGTGCTTTTTTTGATCGGGCCTGGCTGGTAGCATTTTCTTCCTTTCCTGCTGGATTTCTTGAAACAGCTTGAGTGGAACAAATCTATATACAAAGAAAGGCTTCCAAAGCACTTTGCAGCTTGATTTTTTTTTAAAAAAAAAGTCATGATTGAAAAGGAAAAGGAAGCAGAAAAAAAGAAAGAAGAGCAAAATGTAATTTCCACATTTGGGGGTGCATATTTTAAAGTCCCCATCTTGCCATTTTGATCCCAGCCCGAGGATTTTCAGAGCTGTGGTGGTGCAGTGGTTAGAATGCAATATTGCAGGCTAACCCTGCTGACTGCCGGCAGTTTGGCAGTTCGATTCAAGATTGACTCAGCCTTCTTTCCTTCCAAAGTTGGTAAAATGAGGGTCCAGATTGTTGGGGGCAATATGCTGACTCTGTAAACCACTTAGAGAAGGCTGTAAAGCCCTGTGAAGAGGTATATAAGTCTAAGTTGCTATTGCTATTTAAGTTTCCCATTGAAAAAAGAGAAAAGGTCTCCCAATTTTAAATACTGTAGAGATTCTCACTCATCCAGGTCATGGTTGTCCCAAAAGTGCTTCTTCAGGAAGGCAACTGGACTTTCTTGTTTTTCTTTGAAGATGTTTAATTTCTTATCCAAGAAGCTTCTTCAGCTTTGATTGGATGGTGCGGAATGGAAGGATTTATATTCCTTGCGGACAGCTGGTCATTTGCATCCTTTTAGAGGGTTGTTGAAGCACTCCCAATTATTTCTCATGATCTCCCAATTTGTCTCCACTTCTCTTTCTGCTGTACTCTGAGAAACAGATATTTTGGACAGCAAGTAGACCAGAGAAATGAAGAAGAGCAGCTTGCATATAAGACCAACATCTAGACTCTCTCCTCTTTTACAGGGCAATGGAGAGTGCTTTACTTGTTAGAAACTAAACAGAACATTTCTCCCTTCAGTCACTCTGGAGTCAACCCAATTCAATGAACTAATCTTCTTTTCTTTTGAGGCTGGTATGTTGCCCTTTCAAGTGTATTGTTATTATTATTTGTCTTTCTGAAGGATGCGTCAGGAAAGGTCCTGGATCACTGGAGTATCATGACCAGCGAAGAAGAGCTGGCTACCTTGCAGCAATTTCTACGTTTTGGGGAAACCAAGTCCATTGTGGAGCTGATGGCCATTCAGGAGAAAGAAGGGCAATCCATTACTGTCCCAACAACCACAGCCAGTATGGATATTAGAGCCTTCATCGAAAGCTGCAATCAGAGAAACTCAAACCTTTCGGCTTCTTTAGACAAAATGCACCCCATCCACGTCCATCACTTCGAAAATGTGGTCAATAACATGGCGTTTATGCTGCCCTTTCAGTTTTATAGCCCCGTTCCTCCACCTCTGATTGGTTCACTCCCAGAGAGGCTCTTGATGGAGTCCTCTCAAAATCACAGCCCTGACTTAAAACAAGACGACTACGTGCCGTTTGCTGAAAACAGTTTCTTAACTTCCAACCCATCATTTCAACCAGAAAAAGAGAAGGGAGTCATCAGCCCAGACCTCACTTTGAAACCGAAAGAGGACGTGTCACCAAGTGGTTTGAAAACTCAGACCGTGTCCTCCAAGCTGGAAGCACGCCAGGTATCTCAAGAAACGAAGATGAAGTCAGTGGACAGAAATGGTGCCGGAATAAGGAAAGGGCGCGTTTTCTGTACGGCCTGTGAGAAGACTTTTTATGATAAGGGCACTCTGAAGATCCACTACAATGCTGTCCATCTGAAAATCAAGCATAAATGCACCATTGAAGGCTGCAACATGGTGTTCAGCTCGTTGAGGAGCCGAAACCGTCACAGTGCCAACCCCAACCCAAGACTTCACATGCCCATGAACCGAAACAACCGGGATAAAGATCTCCGCAATGGGTTGTCCATCCGAGGTCTGGAGGAGAACAAAAGGACTGATTTTACCCTCTTGCCTCCTGATCACAGATCGGTTCCTATCTATGGGAGTTCTGGTATCGATGCCAAAATCCAACCAGGTTTTCACCATAGCGGACACAACGGTGTCCTCTTCCCCAACTTGAAGACAGTGCAACCAGTGCTTCCTTTCAACCGCAGCCCGGTTACCCCAGCCGAAATAGCAAACACACCAGGTACACTTCCTTCTCTACCTCTGGTTTCCTCATCCGTACCTGAACCGCAGGGGTCCGGCGAGTTGCCCTTTGACCCATTGCCTAAGAAAAAATCCCGTAAGTCTAGCATGCCGATCAAGATAGAGGCAGAAGATGTCGACGCCACTAGCCCAGCTAATGAAGTGGCCGGTTCAGAAGATGATGGGACTCCAAAGGCGGTAAGTGAAGGGCCTGTGGAGATGGGGGTGTCTAGGATAGGAGAAAATACCAATCATCTCATGGAAAAGCAATCTCACTCAGAGGCGTTGGGGACGCCCGTTTCCAAGGTTGGAGGGCTCAAAACTGTGCAGGCTGTAGAGACAGATAACCAGTGCACCACAATGGACAAATTGCATAAGCCAGACCAAGACAAATCGCTAAGAATAGCCTCTTGTGAACATGCACCCAATGAACACCACAATGTGACCAAAGCAGCATCTGAGCCCTATAACAGCTACCTTAGAGAACCGTTGAATTACAGGATCCCAATGAACAACTGGCCCGAACTGCATTACCACTTGCTGAGTGGAAGCGGTTTCAGCACGCTATCCAACCGGAGTGTGGCTTTTCCTGAGTTTGAAGCGTGTAAAGAGATGGACCACGGCTCTCCACAGGCGCTGGGCCTTCCACAGGAGGATGCCCGCTTTCGTTGCGACATCTGCCTGAAGACCTTTAAAAACCCTTACAGCGTAAAAATGCATTTTAAAAACGTGCATCTAAAAGAAATGCACGCTTGCGTTGTGGAGGGTTGCAATGCCGCGTTTCCCTCACGTAGAAGCCGAGACAGGTAAGGATGGATTTGGGCAAAATCACTGTGTACCCCTTTGTGTTTAAAATAAATGGGTGCACACCAGAGGGCTTCTTTTATGTTTTGGGGGAGGGATGCAACAATCTGTCACGCCTGCTTTACTGGCCCATTGCACTCTTTTGTCAGAAGAGTATTAAAACGAAAATCCATTGAACTAAACTCTGCTTTTCAGAAGGCGAAGAGGAGATCTTATAGCTGGTAGATGATCAGAATGGAAAAGAAATCAATTTTTAAGACAGATTAAGTGGGTTAAGTACTGCTTCATATTCCACCTTTTTTAAAAAGAAAAATTATTGGGAACCAATTTTTTATGGGGGTTGTTTTTTCCTTGCCAGATTTCCTCTCCATATTATAAAGTAAGGCTGAATAATAATGTCTTAAGCCCTCTAGAAATCACAGTAGAAGATTCCTTCTCTTCACTAGACTAAAAATGATAAAAGTAAAGGTTCCCCTGCACATATGTGCTAGTCGTTTCCAGCTCTAGGGGGCGCTGCTCATCTCCATTACAAAGCTGAAGAGCCAGTGCTGTCTGAAGACGTCTCTTTGGTCATGTGGCCAGCAGGACTAAACACCGAAGGTGCACGGAACACTGTTACCTTCCCATCAAAGGGGTCCCTATTTTTCTACTTGTATTTTTTACATGCTTTTGAACTGCTAGGTTGGCAGAAGCTGGGACAAGGAACAGGAGCTCACCTTGTTATGTGGCACTAGGGATTCGAACCTCCAAACTGCTGACCTTTCTGATCGACAAGCTCAGCGTCTCAGCCACTGAGCCACCGCATTCCTTTTCACTAGACTAGCCATGCCCAGTTCCTGCAACTGTTCTTCATATGTTTTAGCCTCCAGTCCCATTTAATATTTAACAACTTTTTAACTCAGAGGTGGCATTCAGCAGGTCCTGACCAGTTCTAGAGAACCGGTAGCAAAAAAATTGAGTAGTTTGGAGAACCAGCAAATACCGCCTCTGACTGGCCCCGCCAACCCCATCTCTTCTCTGCCTCCCATTGAGTCCCAGCTGATCGGCTGGTCTTCTTTTGTTGCCCTGCACAGGAGAACGGAGCTGGAAAGCAGGTTAGTGGGGTGGGGAGGGAATGGCATTTTGCAGTAAGCTTCCCCTGCCACACCCACCAAGTCACCCCCACCAAGCCACATTCACAGAACCGGTAGTAAAAAAATTTGAATTCCATCACTGCTTTGTTTTTCCCCCCCCCCCCCCCAAACAGGAAGTTTCCCTGTTCCTCTTTTTTTTATTCTAGATATTTCTCTTTTTTTCTCCAGGCACAGCTCCAATTTAAACCTTCACCATAAACTTTTAACGAAAGATCCTTTGGACATCAACAAGAACCATTTCAACACCATCAATCTCTTGAAGGACATGGCCAAAGACGTTTGCCCAGAAGCCTGCTTGAAAGGACATCTGGAGCAACACACCTCGGTCATTTTCAAAAGCACCAACCGGACTGGCAGCTTGGTTTTCCCAATGAGCACGATCGCACAAGCCTGTCCCAAGAGCTGCAGGCACGACCCCATTGAGGGAGCCGTGCTGGATTTGAGCACCACATCTAATGTTAAATCCGAGAGCGGAACTCACTCCTCTTGGGATTCGGACGGAAGCAGCGAAGGAAGCCCTTTGGAGGACAGCAACGAAAGCTGTGAAAGTATTTGCTGGACGCCCAATGAAGAGCTTTACCAAGACTGTTGCCCGGCAGAGGTCCCTAACCCGAATTTCCCAACCGCACCTTCCGGCTTGCCGATCACCTGTCACCTCTGCCAGAAAAGCTACAGTAATAAAGGGACGTTCCGAGCCCATTACAAAACCGTGCACCTCCGTCAGCTGCACAAGTGCAAAATCCCGGGCTGCGACACCATGTTTTCTTCCGTTCGCAGCCGGAACCGCCATAGCCAAAATCCCAATTTACACAAGAGCTTAAGCAGGTCATCCTACAGCCCCCTGTAATAGCTCAGGATTTCAGAGTATTTCAGTTGCTGTTGTGTTGTATTTATCATTTCAGCTTCTCCTTCTTCTTCCCCACCCGACCCCCCTTATTAAGTATTAGAAAGAGGCACAATTTCATTTGCTTTTCCTTACACCCTGTTCAAAATACGAGGTGCGATTCCACTCTCGTTCCCATGCACCCAGCCAATGGGTTAGGCTTTTCCTACTGTAAACATTAAACATTGACGCCAATGTAATAGATGCAAAGCCGGCCTAGAAAATGATATCCCTCAAGTCAGATTTTTTTTTTCCTCTTCACTCTTCTCTTCTGTTACAAAGCGAAGTCCAGCTTGTGACACCGATGTTTTGCATTTTGACATCCAGATAACCATTATCAGAACCAGTCCTGTCCTTGTTTTAATGTGTAGCTCCTCCCTTCAGTTGACTTGACAGTATTAAATTCATGTGGCGGTTTCCCCGTAACTTATTATTGTATGCCTTGGGAACAGATAGGTGGCAGATTTAAGAAAAACTGTAGCATTTGATTCTGGAGTTCTTGGGGACAGTAGAAATTCAGTTTGAAGACCCATAGTTGGGTGGTTTTCTGCTCCGTGGCTTGAATACTGTTCTCAGCACATTTGAAAACAGGAGAATTCCACAGGTTTTCTTCTCTCTCTGAAGAACAGAGTTGGCTTCAAGATGGACCTATGAACTGCCAGATGCTAAAGCCACTCAGCAGTTCTTGGGTGTCTCTTGAAACTTACTTCCAAGCAACCCCGTATTTTCCTTTGCAAGGAAACCAACAATGCAAGTTCTATTTTTTTTAAAAAAAAAAAATTGGATAGACTTTCCATTGACTTTTGAGGGGATTAGATGAATTATATACGGGATCAACGAAACCTGAGATGCATTCGAACATTTTGAACCACAAGTAGGACATTTTGAAATGCAATCTATAGTTTTACTGCACTTTTTTTATTGCTACGTTGAGAAAAATTAAATCTTAGGGGAAAAATGTATTCCACATTTTCCAAAATTTGGCAGGAAGTGACGCAAAAGAGGGAAGATCGATGAATATGAAATCTGCCTATTGTGTTGATGTACAATGGTGAGCTGGGAAGAAGACCGATATTTTATTACAACTTTAATCAGAATTGTCCACTGACTTTGATGATGTTTCTGTTTTGTATTAGCACATTATTTAGTTTAAATGAATAATATTCCGCATCCTGGTCATTATGCATATCAGTATGGTGTTATGTCTTATGCACTTAATGACATTGGAATTGGTCTTACATTTTATTTAAAGAACATTTTCGTTCCATTTAACTTTCAATCAGGTGATTGCATTACTGTGGTTATGGCTGCCATGTGCAAATATGTTTGGTGAAATAACTATGAGCAGTGAAAGCAATTCAACATTTTTTTTAAATCACTAATCCTTTGAATGATATATATTGATATCATAGGTTGATCCATTGTATTCAGCAAGCATGAAGCCAAGGGCACATTAATTAACTATATATATAATACCAAAATGATTCAAAAAATTGTTTGTTTGTTTGTTTCTTTGACATGGGATCTCTCTCCTCCTTCCAGTTGGCTACATTTGAAAGTCTTGTAATTTGTTGTTGCTGTTGTGTAATGTCTGAATAATATTAAGTTAAACAAAAATAGTTTTTTTACACTGCATTTAAGATAAACAAGGCAAGCTATATATCTTGGATACTCAGTGATTAATTTATTCTAAGCCAGAGAATGAGTACTATCCCATAAAACCCAGTTGCACTAAGTTGCATTATTGTTACTCTGAGGTGTAAAGGTTGCAGATCCTTATTATTGCTAGATTCTTAAGATATTTTTTTAAAGGTTAATCAACAGTTAGATTGAGTGGGGGGTCCAGGTTCATAAGGGAGGGGACCATTTATATCACCAGCTGAGCTATTTCCAAAGAAATCATCAATTATAAACTGACTCCTTCAAACCAAATTGGATTTGTGCACTGATTCCAAAATGGGATTTTGAAGACTAGATAAGAGAGAACAAAGGTTTAGAGCAGGGATGTCCAACCTTGGCAATTTTAGAATCTCTTCTCTTCTCCTCTCTTCCTCCCCTCCCCGGCTCTACTCTACTCTACTCTACTCTACTCTACTCTACTCTACTCTACTCAAGACTTATGGACTTCAACTCCCAGAATTACCTGGGCTGGTTAGGGAATTCTGAGAAATGAAGTCCATAAGTCTTAAAGTGGCAATGGTTGGATACTCCTACTTTATCATGGAGACCCAATACGTTTAAATACAAAGACTGTTTTGTGTGTTTTGGATGGAAATTCATCCACGACTTGGAAGATCATAATGCTGTAGCAGCATTGATATTTATATGAAGGTTGAATGGAATGAGTGAGTAAGCCAGGTTAGCAGAAGACAAGACTTGTGACTTGCAACAGGGTTAATAAAATTGGCAAGTCTCTTTCCCATTCCTGCGTTTTTTGTTATAAATAAGAACATATTTTTAAAAGGAGCAGATGCTGAATACTGTGGATTCTTTAGCATTTCAGACTTTCTCCTCCTGCAGGAGAACAAAAGGAGGTCTCAGAAGTTACTCAGGAAAGCTCATCCTGTTCATAAACTTTGACAGCATTACTAAAAAGTGGTGTGGAGATGTAGTAAACCAGTCTGAATAGAACGGGCCAGATTGATGCCATTCCTATGTTTAAATATGCCAAGCTATGCCCAGATGTTTCATCAATGCTCACAGACTAAATAAAGCAAGCCCAGATAACACTTGTAAATAGCGGTGTAGTGGTGCCATACACCAAGTGTACCTAAAAAAAAACCTCAGGGAAACAGCTCATTGTCGAGAGGAAGATAATCCACACACGCAAAACTATTTGGCAATTCTCAACCTCTGAAAAGGGGATTTGGGGTGATCCTTTTGTGGAGAAATGTTGCTTTAGCAGATACTCAACACAACAGCCCTAGGGAATTACAGATCTAAGAAAACAGTGTAAGTTGAGTGTAACGACATACTCAAAGCGTAGTTTTGAGTTTGTCCCTAGCACTGAAAAGGAGTTGGACAGCTTCAACCTGCATTGTTCTCCTAGGTTGATGGTGGGACAAATGGGATCAAAATCACCCAGAGAAAAAACTAGGAACAGGATCAATCTGAACAATTAAACACTCTATTTAGTTTTGTTGTATACAAACATAGGTATTCATTTCAGGGTTGGATTCCCTTTTTCAGGGTATGACTTTTGGTTGGAAGACAAGTTAGGGCAATCTAATCCCATGTGGTTTCATGATTAAAAGTAAAACTTTCTCCTTTATTCCAGCCTTACTGAATCACACTCTAAAGAGGATTGGGACCCCAACTCCCATGCTGCAACTTCTAATGACCATATTGCACTAATATGTACACCACCCAACTGAGGTCAAGGTAGCTAGACACAGAATTCAAGCCCACCATATCTTTTTCCATAGATTTCAAGTCTCCTTTTTAATTTCCCTTGTTGTTGATGTTGTTGTAAACGTGCTTACTTTTTTTTAATGCAATGAAAGAAATGAGTGTTGTAAGTGAAAATTGTACTGCTCCCATCTTACATTTTCTTACTATTCTGCCAAAGTAATGCTGTTTTGTATTTCTCCAGAAATTTTATGTGTTAATAAAAATGTATAACACTGTCTCTCAGTTGATCCTAGCCAGACTCGAGCCACATTGCAAATAGAAGTGAGGGACATGGGTGAATATTGTTCACAAGGTGGTCCACATGTTGGGAGATACTATCAAGAAGGTCCTTTCTATTTATTTATTTATTTTATTTTATTTGGTTTGTCAATCGCTTACAAGATAATAGGTATAAGTAAAAACATAGTTATGAATACATGGATACATTTAAGAAAAATAAAAGAAACAATAGGACAGGGACGGTAGGCACATTGGTGCGCTTATGCACGCCCCCTACAGACCTCTTAGGAAAGGGGTGAGGTCAATAGTAGAAACTCTAAGGTTAAAGTTTTTGGGGTTTGGGGAAGAAACCACAGAGTCAGGTAGAGTATTCCAGTCATTGACCACTCTGTTGCTGAAGTCGTATTTCCTGCAATCAACTTTGGTGCAATTAACCTTGAGTTTGTATCTATTATTTGCTCTTGTATTGTTATGGTTGAAGCCGAAGTATTTTCTAATAGGTGGCCTCTGCATCTTAGTGAGTGAGAAAAAGAACAGAATGGCTTATCAAATTAGTATCTAGGAATCTCCAAACTTGGCAACTTGTGGACTTCCAACTCCCAGAATTTTGATAGTACTGCTGAGGAATTTTGGGATTTCAAGTCCACGAGTTTTCAACTTTGTCGATCCCTGATCTAGAGAGCCAAGTAAAATGGAATAGAAAGAGGTAATCCTTTGGTTTAAAGCTAGTAAGATCTTTAGGTGTTTAGCATTTAGAAATTGCCTTCAAAGGTGTTTTTTTTTAAATAGAATTGAACCTAAAATAGAATTGTTCCAAAGGTGAAGAATTGAATTGTTCCAAAAGTGTCTTCAAACAGAATTGAACCTAAACACCAGAAGATTGCTTTTTAGTTTCAATTCTATTTGAGGACGCTTTTGGAACATCCAATCCCAGTTAACAAACAAGCAGGAACTATATTCTGAGGTAATGGAAATTTCTGAAGCATCTTCAAAGGACATTGAAGAAACCATCTGGAGGTTACCAGTTGACAGAGAAGTAGGGCCAGTCTCTGCCTCTTGGCTCAAACATGGCTCAAACTTCAGACCTAACCTTTAGGAAAACACATTCTTCTCCAAAACAAGGTGAAGACCATTATGTTAGGTAGATAAATGGTTCACCAATTCACTCCAGTCTTCCAGCCAGCCAGCCTTCACTGAGAAGGGGGAAAGAACCTATGAGTAAGCTTATATTCTACATTTGCTTAACCATCACTTTGTTGAATAAAGCACAATTGGTTGGTTCACACAAACTGCTCAGCCATAAAATAATTAAGAAACTATAGCGGCTAGATCAGGGATATCAAACTCAAGCCCTAAGGGCCTCGTCTACCCAATGCGAAGAGGAAAGAATGGCCCGGCGTAGCTTCGGCCCGGTCTAACCAGAGCGAGCAGGAAACATGCCAGCAGTTTGGGGAGTGGTGTGAAGCTGGCCACCCAGTCAACCACACACACACCAAGGTCAACCACAGCCCTGATGTGGCCCTCAATGAAATTGAGTTGGACAATCCTGGGCTAGATTCAAACATGCATAAACCATACATGAATAATGGTGCGTGAATCTAATATGGATATGGATATCTAGGAATAGAAACTGAACTGGTATATGTAGACCTCCCCTTCCCGAATAAAACCAATTCTTGCCTGTTTCTGTTACAAAAGCATTAACACTCCTAATCTTGTGAAAGGAAACAGCTTGGATGGAGGGATGATTATTTTCCTCCAAGGAGTGACTATTCAGTTATTTATTTTATTCAACTCTGTTCTCCCTGGTAATTAAAAAGTCAATCCAGTGGCGTTTCCCAAACTCAGGGGGAAAAACATAACTGATTCATAATGAGAACAGGTGCCCTGCTTTCTCCTTTCAGATCAAAGAAAAATCCTAAGGCATAAAGATAAAAATGTTCTGTTGGGAGAGCTGAAAAATTTCTCCCAGTGAAGTCCTGCCAAAAACAGATAACTACCCTATAATTCAGGGGTCCGTAATATTTACTTTGGCAATGAAACAAGAGGACCAGGGTGTAATATAACATCATGTGTCCCATGTCTGTTTTGATTACCCCTTTGGAAAGGAAGATGTAGTTGTCTATGAAAGACAACATATTTGTTAATCTGTTTAAATAACAGAAAAGACTTGTAAGTTCGGGTTTTATATTTTGGCAGTGGTTTACTCTCCAAGTCTGATTGAGTTTAGTTTCTGAACTTTTCATGACCAGACTAGGTAACATGATCAGTGGGATTTTCTTGTCCTATTCTTATTTAGCTTATATATGACACAAGACACTCCTAATTCATTGCAACATGTGTTGGCTGCTTGGATTTACATGGGAATGTTTGCAATCCAGTTTCACCAGATGACTATTCACTCAAGTAATGGCCTGTAGAACGTTGCCTGCTGCCATGCTCATCCTAGAGGTTAGCTTGCACGATTAAACACAGGAACACCATTTCTCCTCCAGCCTCCCAGCTCCACCTTATCCCTGTCAGTTTCATTTCCTTGCGACAGTTTCTGGCTGAAAATTTAGGAGGGGGAGGGTATGAAAAATGGGGGTAGGGGGGTACCGTGCAGTAAAGAAAGGATTGCATAAATTCTTTACATTCCAAAGCAGAGTTGGCAGCTGCATTGCGGACAGAAATTATATTTTATTTTTCTGCATACAAGGTTAGGATTGAATTAAATGTCAGGCAGAAGAAAAGAATTTCTAGGGGGCTTAGAACGTCTGAGAAGAACAATGCAAAGAGAATGTGGACTGAACACCGCGGCTAACAGCGCTCCTTACTAGCACTGATGATGTTACCTAGTTTGGGTAATGAAAGGTCTGCGAGAAAAGCACCAAACTCAGGGAGCACCAAGGACCCCTCATTTCAACCCTGAGTTACAAATAGTCTCCTTTATTTGTCCTTAAATGAACCATTGTATGTCAAGGACTACCTGTATTCTAATCTGCATCCTTTTTGGGATGGCAGTTCCAAAAATGGATGCTCAGAGAAAATCTATTTCGTCAGCTCAGATCTGACCAGGAAAACCCTAAATATCCCTGAGCATTTCTTCCATGTTTCTGCAGCTCTTGTCTTACACATGTCCAGCTATGTCCAAAACTCCACGGCTCCTTGTTTTACAATTCCTTCCTTTTTCTTCCTCCTCCTGACAAAAGCAAACATTCTTTCCTGGTACCCACAAAGAGTTTGCTTTTGTAGCTTCTTTCCCACCCCCCCACCCCCACCCCCAGTAAATAAAAAAGGGAAATTCACAGGAGTTGTTCGATTTCTTAGCCACTGTATAATGGTAAATACAATGGTTGGAAATAGATTTAACCCTTTCTTTTCCTGCCCAACTACAGTCTGAACAGTTGCAGGAACTGGGTATGGTTAACTCAGAGAAAAGGAGGACTCTGTGTGTGTATGTGTGTGTGTGTGTGTGTGCAAGGTAGCAGTATTCCAGTATTTGAGCTGCTGCCACGAAGAAGGGCGGGGGGTCAACTTATTCTCCAAAACAGCAAAAGGCAAGGCAAGAAACAGTGAGTGGAAACTAATCAAGAAGAAAAACAACCTGGAATTAAGGAGAAACTTTCTAACGGTGAGAATAATTAACCAGTGGAAGGATTTGCCTCCAGACATTGTGGCTGCTTCATCTCTGGAGGTTTTCAAGAAGAGCCTGGACAGCCACTTGTCTCAAATTGTATAGGATCTCCTGCCTGAGCAGAGGGTTGACTAGAACAGAGGCCGCCAACCTTTGGGACCTCAGGGACCACCAAACTCGTAATTTTAGATCCCGCGGACCAGACACCCTAGGAAAATCCCCCCCAAAAGTCCGCAGGAAAATTCCCCACCCCGTCTTCCCACTGGTCGATCATTATTTATTTGGGATTGCAGGATACCATCTCCAGCTCCGTTCTCAGGGAGAGAGAGGGGGGGGGAGGGAGGGAGGGAGAGAGAGAGTGAGAGAGAAAGAGAGCACAGAAACGGGTCTTTGTGAGACTGGTCGCACAGGCGCAGCCTCTTGGAGCAGGAGGCCTTTCAGGGTCCCAAGGATTCATTTCTGGTAGAGTTTGAGGGAGAGAAAGAAAGACTTTTGCTGCTTTCCTTGTGTGCAGCCAAAAGCAGAAGAAGAAAGAAGCAGAAAGAAGCTGCCTAGTGGCCAGGCCAGGCATGTGGGATGAGTGGGGCAAATTTACCCCCTTCCCCTCACTCCCTCTTGTTGTTCACAATGAAAGCGACGCAAGCCTTGTGTTCCCATGGGCCATGTGGGCGGAGCAGCCACGCAGCCTGGATTAATTGCTTTGGGGGGAGCTTTGGAGGTGACATTTCTTGGTGGACCACCAAAATGTTCTCACAGACCACCGGTGGTCCCCAGCCCACTGGTTGGCAACTCCTGGGCTAGAAGACATCTAAGGTCTCTTCCAACTCTATTCTGATTGATTGATTGAACTTTGAGGCACGCTGAAATACAGGTCTTTGTAGAAAAACAGCTTCTGAAGAATGCAAGACCCCTTCAAAGACTGATTCTTTCTTTTTGGGGTGGGGGGTACTTTTGAGTCAGTTTTTGCCACCTGGAAACTATCTGTATATGTCCCTGCAGACATCTTGGCAAGATTTTAGAAGCGATGTGCCACCGCTTTCTTCCTAAGGCTAAGAGAGAGTGACTGGCTCAAAGCCACCCAGCCTGATTTAACACCTAAGGTGGGACTAGAACTCATGGCTTCCCAGTTTCTAGCCCGGTGCCTTAACCACTATATCAGACTGTCTATCTTGATCTCTGAAGTTAACAGTCCATGAGAAGAACAGAGCAAGCTTGGTCTTCTAGACTTTAAAAGGCAGGCAAACGCTACTCAAGCAATTCCTCTCCCTTTCTTGTTCCTATTCTAAAGTTCTTTGCCCTCCTCCAGACCATCTGTAAAAGACCCAGATAGTTCAGCCCGTTAACCTTCCTTGCTGGAAAATTGCTTAAGCCAACTTCATGCCAATAAAGAATTGAAGGCAGATTTCACTTTTCCAGCTGCTCAATAGAATATACTTGATGGTCAAGAGAGACCTCTGCTGGAATCCATTCATCACTACGGGAAAACAAAATATAACTCCAAATTCAATTAATTCTTAAAGGGAATTATGACTATGCTTCTAGGTTCAATAAGAGCCTCCGTGGCGCAGTGGTTAGAGTGCTGTACTGCAGGCCACTTCTGCTGTCAGCTGCCTGTAGTTTGGCAATTCAAATCCCACCAGGCTCTAGGATGACTCATCCTTCTGAGGTGGATATAAAATGAGGACCCAGATTGTTGGGGGCAATAGGCTGACTCTGTAAAACTGCTTAGGGAGGACTGTAAAGCACTATAAAGTGGTATGTAAGTGCTAAGTGCTAATTAATGCTTAAAGGGAATTTTGAAAGATCATGTTTGAGAAGAGGGGGTCAATCTATTTTCCAAAGCACCTGAGGGCAAGGCAAGAAACAATGGATGGAAACTAAAGGAGTGAAGCAACTAGAATTAAGGAGAGATTTCCTGACAGTGAGAACAATCAACCGGTGGAACAGCTTTCCTTCAGAAGTTGTGGGTGCTTCACCCTGGAGGTTTTTAAGAAGAAGGCTAGACAGCCACTTGTCTGGAATGGTATATAGGGCAGGGATGGGATTCAGCCAGTGTTCCTACTGGTTTGGTGACTACGTTTTGCACGCGCGTGTGTAAAATAACCTTAGGCTGTGCTGCCCGGACAGCTGAAAAGCGCTGCGCATGGGTGCACAGCGGTTGAAAAGCCTCTTTTTTCCTGCTTTTTCAACCTCAGCTGTGCCACGCAAAGCAGCTGAGGTTGAAAAAGCAGGAAATAAAGGTCAGGTAGGAGCCCAGGCGGGCAGGTGGGCCAAACAGCAGCAAATGCAGAATCGGTCCTGTGTTTGCTGCTCTTCAGGACTACCGGGTCTATAGAACCGGGCAGAACCATTAGCATCCCACCCCTGGTATAGGGTCTCCTGCTTGAGCAGGGGTTGGACTAGAAGACCTCCAGGGTCCCTTCTAGCTCTGTTACTCTGTTCTCTTCTTTATATAAATTAGCCTTTCTTAAATCTACACTACATAATACGTTTGATTACACATTCCCTCATTTCCAGTCAAACATACGACACAATTGGGACCAGAACTTCTGTCACCGAGTGAGACGGTTTTTAAGTGAATTGTGCCCAATTTTGCAATCAATTTTGCCATGGTCCTTCAGCAAATCTGGCTTTCCCCACATTGAGTTTCCTTGCGAGAAGCCGGCTTGGAACTTCGCAAATGGGATTCATTTGGCCCTGGAATGCTGCAACCATTGTACATACATGTTTAGAATAGAATATAATTCTTGTGATTGGACACACAAGGAATTCGTCTTGGTGCAAATGCTCTCAGTGTACATAAAGAAAAGATACATTTGTCAAGAGTCAAGAATCATCAGGTACAACATTTAATGATAGCCATAGGATACAATAAACAATCATATATACTAGGAAACAGTCAATATAAATCATAAGGATGCAAGCGACAAAGTTACAGTCCTACCTACAATCACAAGTGGGAGAGGATGAGCGATAAGGAGTGACGAGAAGGTTAATAGTAATAGTAGTGCAGACTTTGTAAATAGTTGAACAGTGTTGAGGGAATTATTTCTTTAGCAGAGTGATGGCTTTGGGGGGAAAACTGTTCTTGTGTCTAGTTGTTCTGGTGTGCAATGCTCTATAGTGTTGTTTTGAGGGAAGGAGTTGAAACAGTTTATGTCCGGGATGTGAGAGGTCTAGTTTAGTTGCCAGGCACCAAATTTTATTCATGTAACCACCAGGTGTTGCACATCTGCTGCACAGATCAGTCATTCAACACTGTCATAGCTTCAGTCACAAAATGAATGTTCATGAGTTGAGAAATACCTGTATCTCTGGAGTTGTTGTCCAGGTATCTAAAATGCTCTTAGTGGAGGAAGACTGATGTTAAAATCTCCTAATGTTCTTAACTTGCCATGTGTTCAAACATACTGGGTTTTCTCCCCTTCTTTCCTCCCTTATTATTATTTGTGAGTTAATTTCTTTTAGAAATTAATATGTCATCTCTTCTCTTTTTTTCAAAACGTCAAAAGCTTAAATTAAACCCAACCAGGCGACTGTGAGTTCTAGTCCCAGTTTAGGCACAAAAGGAGACTGGGTGACTTTTGGCCAGTCCTTCTCTCTCAGTCCAATCCATCTCTCAGTTGTTGTTATAGGGAAAATAAGAAGAGGGAGGAATATTAGGTCTTGACTTATTTATTAAAAAATAATAAAGGCAGGATAGAAAAAAATCTTTAAAAATATAAAGGAAAATGGAGCTTAAAATAACTCTCAATTTTTACTCCTGTAATAGCAACCTAGTACCCTAAATTGCCTTACAAGAAAGTGACTGGCCCAATGCCATTTAGCTGGCCTCTGCGCTTCTACTTGGATGTAGTCTAGCCCTATACCTCCCTGAGAGATTGGTTCAAATTCAGACAAATCCTGTAAAGCCAATCCTCTTTCTTTTACATCTTTAGCATACATCTAAATACTTTATATTTAACTCGTGATTTTTTTTTCCTCTTGCCATACAAATTGGCCATTGTCTAAATTGGGTGTCTCACTTATCAGAAATATTTTCTGAAGCACAAAGACCCTTCTAGAAAAAACATTCATTTTTATTACAGAAATTCTTCCCAGTAATGACAATCTAAAGTCTTCCCATTCCAACGTCCTTACTTTCATTCCACATCTTCATCTAATTATCTTGAAATAACATACAATTCCAATTTGTCATAGTAATACCTAAATATTTACTTTTTTCTCAAACCTGAAACCAGCTTTCTCCATCAGCTCTATTTGATCTTTTAATTTTGTATTTTTTGTTTGTTATTATCTTCATCTTTTGATTGTTAATCTTAAAACCTGCTAGCATACCAAAGTTGTTTAATTTTCCCATTAACATTTCTACTCCATCTAGGAGATCTTCCAACATTAACACCAGGACATTTGCAAGTATCTTTAACTTAAATGTTTCTTTTTAAAACTGAACTGCACAAGCCGAACACCTTTGGATATAATTTTTTTACAATTAGAGATATTCTGAGTGGCTGGAAAGAACAAAGACACACAATGAGTTGCCTTATTTTGGGAATTAAGAATGGAGAACATTAACTGAAATTATTTTAATTTAAAAGCAAAAGCTTAACAAGATTGTGATTCAAGATAAATTTAAACCTGCAGAGGGAAAAATAATTTTAGAAACTAGTCATTTTAGAAATATTTTCTAAAATAGTTTTTAGAAAACATTTATTCTTTGGATGAAAGTACCTTTGAAAATTGGTGTTCATAGGATCCCAAAGAGTTGGACATGATATAGAACTGAACAATAACAACAACAATCTTTGAAAATAGTAAAATTAAGAGATTTGGGGGGGGGGGGAGTTTAAAAAATTGGAGGAAATAATGTAGAGGTGATGACAGATGTTATTAATCAAATGTTGCCACAGATAGAATATGACATTGTTGTGGCTACCACATTGGCCCTATAAGTCACAAAAGGTATTGATTTTTCTAAATGCTTGGTATCCTTATGGATTATAAATGCTTAACGTAGAATATAAATGGAGCAAAGGCCCCTCAAAAGAAAAAAACGTTTAACTGTTTGAAAATTTAAAACAATTATTCAAAAAAATTAAAACAAGATGGGATTTGCATACAAGGACCTGAGAATTTTCAGTCCTATTTCAAAAACAATGCAGTGACTCTAACCACTCAGATCTGAGATCATACTGAGCTATTCATGAAAACTTTTTTCTATTAAAACAATCCTTTTAAAACTCAGGTAGGATAGGATGTCAGAGACACCATTGTAAGTTTCTGGTCACAAGCTGGTCTTCTTGGAACTTGTCTGGCCACTCTTAAATCTTTCTATATTTAACCTAGGAGCTGTCAGCCAGAGATTAAAACTTTCTCAATCATGAAATTGTCCCATGTTAAGAAGAAAACAAGAACTGGATTATTTCTTCCATATCCTGGAAGAAATATGACCTGATTGGAAATACTTGCCTAACTTCATTTTTTTAAAAAAAAAAAATTATTGATTTTTCTGTTGTTTACATTTTGTCAGTGCTTAATAAACATCGTGTTGTCTGGGTTAGTTAATTTGCTTAAGAATACAGATTATGTTCTTAATCTTCACCTCTTGTTTTCCAACCACCGGTATAATAAAATCCAGGTCTAATAATATTCTGCGTCTTTTTTGGACAGCATAAGTCTGTCCATTTCTGCACAATCTAATATCTTCCTAATTATTTCTTTGTCTTGTGATGTTTCTCCATTTTTTCAGTGTTGTGCAAATATAATCCTCGCTGCTATTAAGGCATGCAATATTAAATATATACTTTGTTTATCAAGTTTTTCTGATGTTATACCTAATAAAAACAGTTCAGGTTTAAAATCTACACGTTTTTCTAGCATCTTTTATGTATTTTTGCCCATTTTTTTTTTTTGTTGCTTTAACACAAGTCCATCACATGTTAATACAGCCTAGAACCGTGTTGGCTTTTTGCCCACTGACTGATGAGTTTTACATACAAGTAGGTTACATCTGCTTATTTTAGTTGTTTTGTGCTTTCATTCCTGCCGAATGATTTAGGGTGAAGACTAGCTATCAATGGTTGACAATCACCTCCACGAATTTAGTTACTCACACCACAATCCCAAGGAAATCTCACCAATTGACTATGTTTCCTAATCAAAACATTTTGAACTTGAGATTTTAACACTAGTAGCCAGGAAAATGGGAACAAATCTTCATCTTGGGAGAAGGCCCACTCTGGGGCTTTTAAAAACCTATATTAATACATTTCATTGCATGTAACAGATTTCAACAGGAAGCGAGTTGCTGCCATTTGTTTTATTTATTCCTGATGTCAGATCTCATTTTTTTGTTGTTGATACAAGACTTAAGACAGTTACTAAACCATTGAGGAAATACAGAAAGCTAGCCACAAAAATAAATAATTTTTTTTTAAAAAACCGTGCAATGAACAAACACGACTTTTGTTTTTTTTTTCTTCCTCCTCTTCTTCAACCCGCCCCCCTCCCCATGGAAAACCTCTGTCCAAGATTTGACCCTTTCACCCAAGCAGCTAAAAATCTAGCTTTAGCTTTGGATCCAATTCAGCTTCACCAACCCCACAAAATCTAACCGGCGGGGCGTTTTCTTTTGTTTTCTTCCTGGATTTTTGCACCCTCAGCTCACAAGCAGACCCCCCCCTCCCCAATTTCTACAGCTCCTCGGAAGGGACCCCTCTCGCTCCTCCGGGCCGTCCAGCGCGCTCTTTCGGGCCCTTCTGCTTTGCGCAGCCGGGAACTCCCCGCGGCGTTTCGGCCGCAGAGAAAAGGCACCGAAATACAAAACGGCGCCAGATTCTCCCTCTTTCTCTGCCCGCTCGGCCGGTCCTTCTCCCAGCCAGCCAGCCCCACGGGCGAAGAAAGGGCCTTTCCTCCCGCCTTGCGCGCTCGCGCCGAGGTGTCCGTCCCCGCGCAGCGCCATGGCGAGGAGAAAGGCGGCCTTCTGGCCGGCGGGGGTGGCGGGGGCGCCTTTCCGTGCGCGTGGAAACCCTCCCACCCACCTCCACCTGGCGTCCCCGGGGAAGAGCGGGAAGGGAAAGGAGGCGGAGGGCGAGCGAGCTATCGATTCTCCCACCACCTCTCCAAAAAATAAAGAGGGGGTGGGCGGGAAGGAAGAAAGGAAGGAGCGGAGGTGGGGGGAGCATCCAGGTTTCCCCGTAGTGCCCGGGAAAGCGTCGGGAAGAGAAGGGATTTCCCTCCCCCCTTTCTCGCTGCAGCGGCGGCGGCGAGGAGATCCAGGATGGGCGAAGCTTCCTTGTAGGAGGGAGAGCGTAGCGCAGCGCAACGCAGCGCAGCTCAGGCGGCGACGGTCTTCGGGCCAACCTTGTTCCCAAGGCAGGGCTGGGGGAGGGGATCCCCGCCTGGAAAAAAGCCCCCCCACACACACACACCCTTCCCTTTTTGCATCCGCCCCCTCCCACTCCGCAGCCCTCGCCTTGGCCGGGACCCCCCCGCAAAGCGGCTTAAGCGTTTGGTGGGGGGGACACTAAGATTGCTAGTGCCCAGCCCGGGGCCTTCGCTTCCCCCCTTTTGCACGCGCGCGCACACACACACACACATACATACATACATGCAGACACGAGCGCGCGCACGGACGTAGGCACCCTCACTCTCGCTCTCATACACACACTCACACACGGACGTAGGCTCTCTCTCTCTTTCTCCTTCTTTCCATCTCTTTCTTTCTCTCTCTCCGCTTTCCTTTTCTTCCCTTGCTCCTCCTCCTCCTCCTCCTCTTCTTCTTCTTCTTCCATCACCGCCGCCACCGCCGCCGCCGCCTCCTCCTCCTGCCGCCGCTCCGCCCGAGGCCTTTCCTTCCCTCCGGAACCGATTCGCCTTCCTCCCCCGGTGACGGGAGGGAAGGAGGGGCAGCGCTCCCTCGCATCTTCCATCCTTGCCCGCCCTCCCTCCCTCCAAACCCGGCCTCTCTCTCTCTCTTCCTCCCTCTCCCCTCCCCCAGCTCGGTGGATCGGGGGCAAGGCCTGGGAGCGGTGCTGGGGGTGGCCTCGGACGCAGAGACGGGGCGGGCAAAGCTGGACTCGGACCCGATGGCTCGTCCCAGGCCCCGCGAATACAAAGCCGGGGATCTGGTATTCGCCAAAATGAAAGGCTACCCGCACTGGCCGGCCCGGGTGAGTACCAAGCAGGAAAGGGGAGAGGAGGGAGGGAGGGAGGGAGGGGGCGCCTTGCACCGGGGGAGAGAGAGAGAGAGAGAAAAGGGCGGGGGGGGTATCGAAGGCCTGGGGAAGAACTTCCCACCCACCCAAGCCAGGCCCATCCCTTCCCCTCCCCGTTGCCGCAAAGGGTTGGCTGCCGCTTCGCCGTTCCGCTCGCCTCTGGATGGAGCCTTTGTGTTGGCAGCGCGGGGATGGAGGAGGGCGAGCCACAAAAAAAGGAGGGAGAGAGAGAGAGAGAAAGAGAGAGAAAGAAGGCCGCCTCCATCCTTCCATTCTTCTCTCTGACTCTAACACGCCCCCCCCCACCCCGTTAAAATGGGACCATTCAGCAACTGGGGGGGGGGGGGGTTTCCCGGCTCTTTCTCCGATGGGATCCCCCTCTCCCCACGCAGGCACGCACGCGCGCGCACACACCCCTTTCTTCCTCTGGATCGCTCCCAGGGCCTCTTCAAAGCAGCCACAACCCCCGGGTCGTTGGAATTGGGGGCGGGAAACGGGCGGGACGGGAGAAGATGGTGGTGGGCGCGGAGCGGTTGTAGGTTTTTTTTTGTTTTATTAAAGGCTGCAGAAGGGAGAAAGCCGGGTAGGCTGGTCAGCCTGATCACCACGGGTTTATTGTCCTTCCACCATCACACACACACACACACACACACACACACACCCCTTAAATTCCCTGCCATCCTCTGCCTCGCCCCCTTCCTGGTTGCGAGCAGGAGAGATGGAGGAGGGGAAGGGGGAAAAAACCGTATTCCACCCCCACCCCCCCTTTCCCCACAGCCACAATTTCTGGGCCTCTTTCTGGAAGGCCCCTCCGGTTGAAGAGAGGCTGCCCTCTTGCACACACACAGAGAGAGAGAGAGATCCATCCAGGTCTCCAGAAGAAGCCTTGAATAGAGGAAAGCCAGATAGATCTCTTTGGGGGAGGGGAAGAAGCTTTGGGGAGGGGGCTGTTCTTTAGCTCCATGGCCTCAATCTTGGGCGTGTGAGGTTGGAGGTGGAGGCCCTACCTGCAAAACGGGCAGAAGCAGGTTGGTGCTGGTGGGGCTTGGCAAGGCTTTGAGGCCAAGAGACCTTAAGATTTTGGGGGGCAGGTGGTTCCCTTAACACAGGTCGTCCTCAGGCTGCAACCACAGTGGAGCTGGAGATTTGCGTTGCTAAGTGAGACGTTGGTGAATTTTCGTTTTGTTGGATAGGGCCTGTGTTCCGAGTCTATTGAGGAAGAGGAGGAAGAAAGAGGAAAAGGGGCTGGTTTGTATTTGTTTTGGGAAACTAAAACAGCCTGAAAGGCAAATGGAAGCTTTCCTGTTCTTTAGAAGTGCAGACAGTCCTTGACTTCTACGACCACAATGGAGCGCAGAATTTATGTGGCTGAGAGGTTTGTTAAGCGAGTTTTGCCCTGTTTTGCTTGCCACAGTTGTTAAGTGGGTCGCTGCAATTAAGTCAGTAACTTGGTCACTAGGTGAATCTGGCTTCCTTATGGACTTTGCTTGTCAGAAGGTCACAAAATTGGATCACATGACTCCTCGGGACACTGCAAACCATCATAAAGAGGAGTCAGAATGCCTGAACACATGGCCATAGAGGGTGCCACAACGGCCATAAGTGTGAAAAATGGGCCGTGTCACTTTTTTTCAGGGTCATAACTTTGAAAGGGTCACTAAACAAACTTTTGTAAGTTGAGGACTGCCTGTATTGGATGCAGAAGATCTGAGAAAGTAGGGTAATAAAACACATGTGATTGGAGCCAACCAGGGGTTGAGAGGGTTGCATTCAATTCCCCTCTCCCTGCTTCTGAGGCACAGGAATTTGGGAAGATAATTTGAACCCTTGAGCCTGAGCATGGGCCTCTGGGCTTCCGTATCTGTAGTGCCAGAAAAGATAGTTCTTGACTTACAGACATTCATTTAGTGTCTGTTACAACAGCCCTGAAAAAAAGTGATTTAGGACTGTTCCTTACAACATACAACACACCTCCGGTCAAATACTTAAAATGTGCATGCTTGGCAACCAGCATTTATTTAGAAGAGTTGGCACCTCTCTGGGTCACCTGATGACCATTTACAACAGAAGTCTCCAAACTTGGCAACTTTAAGACTTGTGGACTTCAACTCCCAGGTATTCTGGGAATTGGAAGTACACAAGTCTTAAAGTTGCCAAGTTTGGGGACCCCTGATTTACAGGTTTTCCCAGTGAGCCGGTGACAAAGTCAACAAGAAGACTCAGATTTGTTTAATGATGGCATGATTCACTAAACTGCGGTGATTTACTTAACAACCATGCTTTTTTTAAAAAGGTCAAGGGGTGGGATATAACTCACATAATAATGCCTCCCCCCCCCCCCCCCCCCCGTTGCTTAGCAATGGAAATTCTCGTCCCAATTGTGGTTGGTTGTACGTCAAGGAAACAACCACCTGTATTTCTTTTGCTTGCAACTGAAACCAAGTAGAACTGATAAGCATCCTTCTATTTCTGCCTTCTGTTCCAGAGATCTACTGAGCTGGTCATCTTTGGAGGGCTTTGTGGTAGAATCTTTGGTGGCTGTAGTAGGCCCAAGAGAAGGTCCCTCTTCTCTAAGAGTATAGCTTTGTGG
>NW_020769352.1:1547454-1581606 GCF_900518735.1 Pseudonaja textilis
GAAATTTGTCCTTTTACTTTAGATCAGCTCATCTCTTCAAGTATTGGCTTCCCAATTTATACATGGATTTCTTTCATTTCCTTTTTGTGGCTGCCAAAGAGACTGAGTTAAGATTCAGTTTTAAAAATTTATTTGGTCTAAAAGGGGAATAAATGGAGAAAGAAGAAAAAGCCTGCATTTGGCAACCGTTCAAACAGTCACAGCATTCTTATAATGAGGAATCTGGAAGAAACAATTCAGAAGAGAAAAGAACACGCTAGAGGTGGACTTCAAGCCAAACCAAGGTTGCCAGGAATCAAACCACAGTAGAGAGAGAGAGACCTAGATTGACCTTCGATCCTCAGCCCTACCCAGGTCCATGGACTGTAGCTGGAATAAATTGAAAACAGATCCTTTTATAAGCCACTTTGTGACCCTGGAGAAAAGATGTGATCTCAATTGCATTAACAGAGGGATACAGTCAGGATCAAGTGAGGTTCTAATACTGCTCTAGAAAGCCCTAGTAAGACCACACTTAAGAGTACGGCATCCAGTTTTGGTCACCACACTATTAAAAAAATGTTGAGACTCTAGAAAGAGTGCAGAGAAGAGCAACCAGGATGATGAGAGGACTGGAGACTAAAACATAAAGAACGGTGGCAGGAACTGGGCCTGGCTAGTCTAATGAAGAGAAGGACCAGGGGAGACAGGATAGCAGTATTTCAATATTTGAGGGGCTGTCACAAGCTATTTTCCAAGGCATCCGAAGGCCAAACAAGGAATAATGGATAGAAACTGATCAAGGAGAGGTTCAACCTAGAAATAAGGATAAATTTTCTAACAGTGAGAACAATCAACCAATGGAACAGAAGTTGCCATCGGAAGTTGTGGGAGCTTCATCACTGGAGGCTTTCAAGAAGAGATTGGACTGCCATCTGTCAGAAATGGTGTAAGGTCTCCTGCTTGGGCAGGGCGTTGGATTAGATGACCTCTGAGGTCCTTTCCAACTTTGTTAATCAGATCGAATCGAATCTTCGGCTGTCATATGAGGGAAGAACCTTGACTGATGCTATTCATTGTGTTCAACTAGAGAAGGTTGTTCCAAGGATATTGGAGCTGGTTCTTTGAATTATCAGAAAAATTCTGTGAGCATTTCTTTTGAAACTGCTGCCCATCGTGGTTGAGAATGTGGACAGTTTCATGCCTCATCTGCAGGGCAAAGATTGGCAAAGCCTTCTTTAAAGTTCATCCCTGACTTACAACCATTCGTTTAGTGATGGTTCAAAGTTACACTGGCACTGAAAAAGGTGATGTGTGACTGTTTTCACACTTACAGCTATCCCCAAACTTAACAAGTGTTACTAACTTAAAGACTGCAGTGATTCACCTAACAACAGCAGCATAAAAGGTCATAAAGTGGAGCAAAACTCACTTAATAACTGCCTCCCTTTGGGATCAATTGTGGTTCTAAGTCAAGGACTACCTTGAAAGAAAGACCATTACAGTATGGTAGAAATATTATTTCTTTTCTACCAGGAGGCTCTTAAGTTCAGTCTCAGCTTCTCCAGGTAGTAGCAGGACAACGAAAGCCTGAAAATCAACTTCCAGTGTCAACAGTCCATAGTGGATGGATCGAGAGTAGAAAGTTCGTTTTTTCCAGTTAATGGTGGTTATGTATAATTATATCCCTTTGAACTATTGACTATAATTCAGTCTAATTCTGCAGTTGAGTGGACTTTGATCTGTAAGCTTGATCATCATTCTGCTGGCACTGATGAAACTAATGTGTCTTCACAGATGGAAGAGTTTTGATACTTATTTTTTTTAAATTGCAGCTGAATGGGCAATGCTACTTTGATATTCTGAACCAACATCTCCGTCAAGCCAAATGATCATCTGTAATAACAGCTTTTGTTTTAGGTTTTTGCCTGTGTCTTCCTGTCCAAACCTTTTAAACAAACCTACAGCAACTAAAATGTTCTCCCTTCGCTGAGTTTCAAGTATGAAAACCACTTTTCTTTTTTTCTTGTGGCAATAATTGCTGTGTGGCAAAATCTGCTGCCCATCAGTTGAATGGGATAAGTGCTTCCACAAATCTTGACCCCAAACTGTCTTGAGATGGATGAGATGGAAATTGAAGTCTAGAACATCTGGAACAATTGTGACCTTAGATTTCAGAACAATAAGATTCCAGATCCTATCCAATATGTTGACTCTTAAAAAAACATACTGAGATGCTTCAATGTGTTTTTAAGAATCAACGTATTGGATAGGATTGTGAATGCTGGGGTGAACTCACCATAATTTTGAAAGGCGCTCTGGCAGGTTGGCAAGCAAATATAAATCCATTCATCATGTACAGCACAGCCATCATCCAGCAGAAGGGGGTTTAGTTTTATCAGCTGTAACAAATTGTGATGCTATGCAAACATGTTCCCCATAATCTTTATGTATAGCAAATTGGAACATCCGTTCTTTGTGTATACAACCCCACCAGTAGAAGCAATATTAAAAACATGGTTGTATTTGTGTTAGGCTCTTTTTCCTAAGATATTTATTGTCGGGGATGAGATGGGGAGATTTTAGGCTGCCTTTCTGAAGCATAGGACCATAGCCCGGTGTCTCACCATCAGGGGTGATAGAGAACAAGTTGTACCTTCTTCCATGTCATGTCTTTAAATATTTGAAGCCTATGACCATAAGAATGTTATTTTCTCAAGCTTAAACATATTGATTTCTTTTGATCTGTTCCAGTTAATTTTCAGTCCTGGGGTCCTTTCTGAACTTCCGGTAACTTGGTAGGATGAGTAGGAAAGGAGAATGTTATGTGTGGTGTACTTTAGAAATCTTCAGGGTTAATTGTATCTTCCAACAGAGGCAGGTTGAAAGGGGCGCAACTAGAGCATGGAGAAGTGACTCTTTGCTGGACTGAGTGACAAATTGGAAAAGAGACTTGAGTAGCCAGGATAAGGTGTATGTTTCTGGTTATTTTTCCTATCCTTTCCCTCCAAAGTTTCAGAATTCAACTAGTAATTTTGACCTCATGGAAAATGCAAGCTGTTTTTGCTACCCCCAGGATTTTTGCAAAGAACCAGCTGTTGGTTTCACCCTCCCTTGTTTTGGTATGTCATGATGCACTCATACAGCAGTCATGTATTCTACAGAAGTGTGCGTAGATGGTTATTGGAGGCATATTATATGGATTATAATGTCTTCTGAAGCTGCCTTCAGTGGTGACACATCACTGTTACAAGTGGCCAAATCCTGTCTTCTTCAGTATCATAAAATGTTTTCCCAGTACCGCTTGTTGAATCTTTTGTCTGAAAATGCCAGTGATAAAACTTGGGATTTTCTGCATTGAAAGCATGACCTCCAGCCAGGAACTGTGGACTGATTCCTGTCTTTGAACTTTTGGCAATGTTTGTACCTATGGGCAGTGTTGGCAGGATTCACCTGCATTTCGTTATCATGACAAAACGTCCCTCTCTTTTGGTTTTGGTTTTCCCCTAAGCCATAACTTTGTTTCTTTGCCTTAGCAATATTGCAAGAACTTAGCCATGATTGTCCATGAAGCACAGTTGATTCAGTAAGTCATGCATTAACCAGAGGGCAAGCTCAAGATTTGAGTACTTTATTCAGAGCACAGCTGTAATAGCTTAGATGTGATTTCTGTCCTATGTTGGCCTGTGCTCTTTAATTTATTTATTTATTTGGAATTTTAACGGTAGGAATATGCCGCCTTCTCTTTTCTAAATGAAAGCTGTTACTTAATTTTGCTCCAATTTGCAGGGCAGAAGTTCAGAGCAACTGCTTAAACACACAAACGGAAGAGCAATCTTGAAAAGCCTTTTCTGGGCTTTGGTCCAGAAAACCAACTGGTTAGAAATCTTGGAGATTGTTCTCTCCTGGCCTTAGAGGTACTTCGAAAGGTGCCTGATGCTTTCCACATATTTTGGACATCGGTCTCTTGCTAAAGCTATTTTGGAGGCTGATGGGGATTGAGTTCCAAACCCATCAGATCGCCCAAATGCATCCACCTTCCCCCAAAGACAAAGCTAATCTAATCTAAACTAAACTAATCGAGGAGAGAAGCAACCTAGACTTAAGAAGAAATTTCCTGACAGAACAATTAATCAGTGGAACAACTTTCCTCCAGAAATGGTGGGTAATCTATTCTAGTGAATTCAACTCCTGAAACAAAACTGCTTGATCTAATGGCCTTTTTTCTCTTGGTCTCATGCAAATCAAGCGCAACAAGGCTTGGGTTATCCGCATGTCTTGTAATAAAAAATGTTGGCAAGACATCTAATAGTAAATCACTTAGTAGTGCAGATTGGAATATGCATGAAAGTCTCCAGAAACTAGTACAGCTGAGGAGTTTCAATAATAAACATTAGATTGTAAAGCATTCAGAGTCCAATGAACAAAAAGAGAGTTCTATAAAAGGGAAGTGAGGCAGAATTTTATTTGGTTTTTTTTTAAGCTTTCTGTGCCTGTTTTGCTGGATTTTGTAAAGTTTTGAATGAGTCAGATTTAAGGCAAATTAAAAAAAACTTTGAGATAGTGAAAAAACTAACTTCAAAGTTCACTTTCATTGTTGTGGATTGTAAAGAACAACCTACAAAATCTGTGTCAAAGCTTCTCTAATTTTGTGACTGCATTTGCAGGGAATAAAATTTTGAATATTCGTATATAGATAGCATGGCCATTGCTCGCTTGACAAGACATAATTTAACAGACTGGGGAGAAGGCTATGGTAGGTTTCCAGAAATTAGAATTCCAGTGCTGTGAATTCTGGTTTTGTATTTGTTCTTTTTAAAGCTCTTTTTAAGCTTTTAAAATTTATTCAGAGAATAAGTGTTCAGTGTTGCTATCAGAATAAATAAACTCCCATTTGAGGTTCTAAAGTGGCAAAGTTAAGTGTAGACAAAGGTAGCTGGTGCTAATAAAGAAGATTATTTGATGCTTCTGTGTCAGCAAAGAATCAGGACCACACAATACATTCTAGTTAAGCTGATTTATTGCTTGTGCCTATATGCAAGAATCTAATCAACTAATGGTCAGTCTTAAATTGACTCTAGAGACAGAATTCAAGAGAGGTTGGATTTAGACCACTTGTGGGGATGTAACGACTCCAAGGTAATTCCTCTCTTGACTTCTCCGCATCTTGGCTTTGCCTGTTCTACTACATTCTGTGTATGTATCCATATCTAGGTTGACCGAACATTCAGAGAAGTTGTTTTTCAAGGTGGATCTTTGTTATGCACATCAAAGAACAGCCTAAAGGGGAAATAGCAATAGCACTTAGACTTATATACCGCTCCATGGTGCTTTATTTACATCACTCTCTGAGTGGTTTACAATGTCAGCGTATTGCTTCCTACAATCTGGGTCCTCATTTTACCGATCTCAGAAGGATGGAAGGCTGAGTCAACCTTGAGCCCCATTAGGATCGAGCTCCAGACTGTGGGCAGAGTCAACCTGCAATACTGCATTCTAACCACCGTGCCATCACAGCTCCTTCCATAGAGTTTAGTGAGCCACCTCACTCAGAAGAGGTCAGAATATAAGCTTGAGCCAACTCCAATGTACCACCAGCCTTTACTGCTGTTCTCTCAGATTAGTCTGGGACTTTCAAACCCACACCTGAAGCAGGATATACACTGTGGTTAGCTACTCATCTCTCTTTTAAATCAGCTAATTACTTGTTCCGTTAGATCCATATAAATAGCCGTATCGCTCCCCAGCTACACTGAGGAAATACAACTTGTGCTGTATTCAGCCAAAGAGGCTATTTGTTGTTACAAGAAAATATTGTGTTTGTTAACTCTGAAGTTGCAGTAACACAACAGAATGCATATTGTCTACCCTGTTTTTAATTATTCAGCCTCACTGATCAATTGGTTCTAACTAATCACAGTACTTTAGCTGATTAATCTAGCAGGCCTAATGTTTCCTTTCATAGAGAAATATAACAGGAAATTGTGCGAGTAAATGATAAAGAAAGTTACATCAATAAATCTGAGGCCATTTAAGAAATAAGTGAGAGTAAGGGTTGCTGGGAATTAGCAATCTTATATATTTAGTCATTGATTTTTTTTAAAAAAAGTACATTTTTTTCTGTTTCAAAATTAAGGACAATGAATCAAAAGCAAAAAACACCTAAACATTTATGTAGAATTTTAGCAGAGAAACACCTGCTCCATATAAACTATTATTAGTAGTAATTATTAGTTAAATTTATTGGCCACCCAAGTCCTACAATATTAATAACTATTACTTCATGGTCACTCTGAATAATTGAAGCAATAATAAACAATAAGTGGCCAAACTAGTAGAATTGGAAATCCCAAAACTTACGCCTTAAGGGCAACCACAGTTATAATTCCACTTCGGTCCTCTAGTTCAGCGGTCGCCAACAGGTGGGCTGTGAGAAAATTTTGGTGGGCCGCAGAGAAATCTCACCCCCAGAGCACCCCCCCCCCCAAAGCAATTAATCCAGGCTGTGCAGAAACACAAGGCTGCGCCGCCCACATGGCCCACGGAAACCCTCCCTGCCCACTCACTCCTTACCCAGCAAATTTTTCTGCTAAGTTGCTATTTTTCCTTTTTCCGACCATCATCTGTTCTGCTCTGCCAGGAGATTTAGATTAGCTAGGAAGCAGGAAATGGTTGGATTTCTTGCTCTCTAGCTAGTCTTTAGATCTTCGGCTCAGCACAGCTGAACCTCCCTTAGGACTGAAGGTTTGCTTGCAAGCAAATTCAGTGCAGACTCACAGCAAGCAAATTTGAGAGACTGAGATAGCCAATGGCAGATAGATAGATCTCTGAATGAATCTGTGATTCTGTGAGCAACTCAATCTGCCTGCCTGCTTTGCCTGATTTTGGGTAAAAGCTGC
This sequence comes from Pseudonaja textilis, assembly GCF_900518735.1. The sequence goes on from NW_020769352.1 coordinate 1,554,333, forward strand.
TCTTTTTTTAATCAAAAATTCAATATTTATATACATATTTATAATATTTACATACAAGCCATGCCCACCCAGTCACATGACCACCAAGCCATACCCACAAATTAGGCCATGCTCACAGAACCAGTTAGTGGTCCCTGGGATCTAAAATTATGAGTTTGGTGGTCCCTGAGGTCCAAAAGGTTGGCGACCCCTGCTTTAATTATAAACGGGAATCTTTTGTACCTTTGTAAACAATATCACATTAAAAGAGATTGTATGAAATATTCAGAAAAGGAGAAAAACCAACCGGGATATAATTGTGCCAAAGAGCTGAAAGTTATGGTTTTGCCCCAAAGGAAAGATTCTTGCCGCAGTGTTTACCAACTGCTCACCTTCAAATGTTGAACAGTTAAAAGTGGATCCAGCCTTTAATTATTTTGGGGGGGAAACACTGAACTATGATTTCTCTTTTGGAAGAATGGATGTCACTGTCAGAACTCTGGCCCATGGGTTCTTAAATTGTAGCCTGTGTATTTTTTGTTTTTAGAGAGAATTTGGACATTTTCAAAGCTGGGCTCAGGATGATACAGTGGTGGTGGGAAAGAGTGAACTCCAGTGTGAAGCACACTTAAGAGATCAAGATTCACGCAGGCTTGATTGAATTTTGAAACTGAGAATTGGAGCTCAGAGCACAGAATCTAACTGTACAGCCTATATTGTAAGAATGTTGAAAACCTACCAGCATTTATTCTTGCTTCCCTATACAGAAGAGAATCAAGGCAGGGAAATCTGAAGTTACTTTCTCACACTTTCCTGTTCATGCTTTACTAACAGTTGCTGCTTAGTTTAGATTAACAGACTTGGAAGGGACCTTGTAGGTCACCTAGTCCAACCTCCCGCCCAAGCAGGAGACCCTACACCATTTCTGATAAATGGCAGTCCAGCCTCTTCTTGAAAGTCTCACGTGATGGCGCTTCCACAACTTCCGAAGTCAACTTCTGTTCCATTGGTTGATTGCTCTCACTGTCAGAAAGTTTCTCCTTATTTCCAGGTTGAATCTCTCCTTGGTCAGTTTCCATCCATTATTCCTTGTCTGGCCTTCAGGAGCTTTGGAAAATAGCTTGACCCCTTCCTCCTCTCTTTGGCAGCCCCTCAAATATTGGAGGACTGCTATCATATCTCCCCTGGGCCTTCTCTTCCCTAGATTAGCCATGCCCAATTCCTGCAACCGTTCATCGTATGTTTTAGCCTCCCTGCCCCTAATCATCTTGGTTGCTCTTCTCTGCTCTTTTTCTAGAGCCCCAACATCTTTTCTCCAGGGTCATCTCTGTCTCCTCTACATATGGCTACTATATGTGGGTGGGCGTGCTTTGAAGTCAGTTGTTGACTCCTGGCAATTGCCTGAACTCCTCTCAGCAGTTTCCTTAGCAAGATTTCTGGAAGAGTTTCACCATTATCTTCCTTCTAGGACTGAGGGGGAAAAAAGACTGGTTCAAGGTCACCCAGCTTGCTTTGTGTCTAACATGGGACTAGAACTCCCAGTCTCCCAGTCTCTAGCCGGATGCCTTCACCACTATACCAAACGGATTACTGTACAGTCTGTATAAGACACTTCTATCATAAGTGTAGAAAGGTCAGGATAACCCTGAATACCAATTCCTGTTTCATTTCATTCCTATTGCCTACGTTATAGACCTTTACATTGTATGTTGCTTTATTACTGAGTGAGGCTCAACCCTAAAATGCAGTTGACCAAGAGATGGCTGCAAAAGGTTGCAAACACCTTGACTCTCTGCTGCCATCTAGAAAGGTTTCAGCCAGGTCAGGCAGAGGTGTCTCTTGCATAGTTTAGTTTACTTTATTGTCATTGCACATCATACAACAAAATTAAATACCATCTTCAGTGTACTATACGGTAGAATCCAAAAGAGCTACTGCCCTGGTATAGAAGCTGTTTTTCAGCCTATTTGTCCTTGTTTTTATTATCCTGAAACATCTGCCAGATGGTAACAGTTCAAAAAAAGGGTCCCCAGGATGATGATATTGCTGCCCACACTGTCTCTTACTGGCAGGGGACCTCAACGGTCCATGGACAAGTACCGGTCCAGGGCATGCCAGCAACCCAGCCCTGCAAACAAGCAAAGCCCCGTCCGTGGAATGCAGGCACCATGCAAAACCAGGCCCCCTCTGGTCCACAGGAAAACCTCTCTCCATGGAACCAGTCCCTGGTGCCCCCAAATTTGGGAGCCACTGACTTACTAGAACAACCCGGGCAAGAGCTAAATCCTGATCGTGCTAAGGGTTCCATGAACTGCCCTTCCTTCCCAATTCTCCTAATTCGAGCATCAATCTTAACAGCAACATAAGATCTATTTCTCCATAATCTTCAGCCTCTGGTTAGATGAAGGCTATTATTTTCCTAGACAGTGGGAGGGTTGATGCACAAGGGGAAGAGAACCAACAAAGAGAATTTTGCTGCTAATCGCCGAATCTCTAGCCTGCTGGTGGGGTTGTGTTACAGCCGGCACTTGGGCAGTAGTTTGTTTTCTTTCTCAAAGCAGCCAGGAGTGTGGAGGTTGTCGTGCGGCAGGGGTGAACACAGACATTCGCCTGTCCCTCCTTTGTTCCTGTGTCTCAGTGTTGGAGAAGGCTGAGTGGGCAACTCCCCCCCCCCTCTTTCTTTCCCCCTTTGGGTCCTGCAGGCAGTGGAGAAGAATTGCCAACGCAGCCTCGGGAAAATGACGGCTGCAGGAGAATAACTTGGCGTTGGGGCAGAGGGGCTGCCAAGATTGTCACCTAATCTGGCCAAGGCTGCGTGTGTCCTAGTTGTTTCCATTTTTTCTCTCTCACCCTAGCTGGTTCCAAGGGGAATTAATCCCATACTCTTTGTGCTTGAAAGGACACAGCTCGCCACAGAGGACAGACAGCGAGCCAGCCGTGTCCAGGCTTGAATAGGTTTTTTTCCCATTTTACAAGGCATCAGTGCTTGTGTCTGCCAGGTTGCTTTTCTGCAATGATTGGGCGGGGGAAATGTCAATCCAATGGTGACAATGCAGAGGGCCCCTCCTCCAAATTTATATTCCAGAAGAGGAGGAGTCTTGCATTGCTCTGCATTGATTGGCAGTTCCACCACCCTCCATCACACACTCCCCTCCCCTCCTCCAGTTTCCAGTGTCACTGATACAAAGGGACATCAGCTATCTTTGCCTTTTCCTGCACACACCATTTAACCACAACGGGAAGGGTGGGGGGAAGGGTGGAGAGAACCGTATTCTCCAGCCTGGCCCTGAATCTTATGAGACTGGAATTCCCGAACAACATTGAACTGGGAATCCTGAACCTGGAAATTCCAGACCGTCACGAAGAGGCAGTGAAGAGACAAATGGCGTGTCTTTTGCCTAATGACATTGACACACGTTACTGTCTTGTCTTCTGTTGCAGAATATGGCAGGACTGTGGTCTTTTCTAATGTCAGGAACAACATAATTTAAAGGAAGCTGATGCTTCATCCTTCAGGGTTGTTGAAATTGGTACCCCACTTCCCAAATGAACCAGAGTAAACTGTGCTCCTGATAGATGTTTACTTAAATATTAATCCCAATAAGATTGGTGTAGTTTCTCTCCCGCTGCCCCAACAATCTCTGCCCTTTGTAACACATCTCTCTGTCTCTGTCTGTCTGTCTGTCTGTCTGTCTGTCTCTCTCTCTCTCTCTCTCTCTCTCTCTCTCACACACACACACACACACACACACACACACACACAAAACACTGGCTCGACCCTGTTCTCCTGTTTCCAAAAAGCTTTAAACATCTAGTTTTTCCCACAAATCATGGGTTAGTATAAGGCTGGAAACTCTGGAGTTTGAAGAGTTCTTGATGCTCTCTAAACTTGGCTGTTTTCTTGCAAATGCTTCATTATCCAACTAGGTAACACCTTGGGGGGGGGGTTATAAACAAAGAGCATAGCCTACCTCTTTCTGATGCTACCTAATTGGATAATAAAATGTCTGCAAGAAAATAGCCAAGCCCAGAGAGCACCGAGGGCCTCTTCAACTCTGAGCTACAAATATTCATTTCTGTACAATTTGTTGGGTATGTGGAGATGTGTTGTGTTTGGGAACCAGGAAGGGTTTGTTTGCTTGTTTGTTTTTAGTTAATTTGGTGGTGGGGGGGTGGTTTTTGATGCTTTTTACTGTCTTTATTGTTTTGTGCTTACGAGCCACTCTGGCTTACACAGATCTTTTAAATAAATAAACAATGAGCCAATTTAGTAAGGGTGGATCTGCTTATTAAAAACATTATTTTCGAAGGGAACCTTCTTAAGTGAATCTGCCAAGTGGGAAAAAAAAGAGGAGCTGTGTTCCACTTTAAAAATGGAATAAAATTCCAATTTTGCAAAAGGCATTTTAGTTGCATCTTTGGACTCTGGGCTGGTTTTTTGTTTTTTTTAATAGCAAAATTCTAGCCTTTGCTTGGGAGACTTCTCACTTACTTTTTTGAGTGTAGTTGTGGATGAAGTGTTGTGTTGTTAAGCAATCATATTATAGTATTGTTATACCATACTAGTGAGCAAATGGCTGTTTGTAACAAAAGACCTTTTAAAAAAAAACACCCAACCATGGAAAACTTCCTCTCCTTTAAAAAAAAACAACACCCTTTGATGCTTAAGCAATTCTTTTCATCTTTGAGAGTAAACAACATGCTGCAAACACATTGCTGGTTTTTAATCATTTCCTAGCAATTGTATATTTATTTTAGCTTTTTTCACAAGAGGTCTGTGGATCCCTGTCCCTCAAGCTTCAACCTAATGGGGTGTATGAATTCAAAAGGTAGTAGTTTGTTCAAAGTGTCAAGTTTAATGGGATGTTCGAACCAGGTCTTCCTAGTCCCGTCTGAAACTGTAGCTCTTGAGAGTGGAGGTTTGTTCTCCAAGCTTGTGGGTGTCAGAATTCTGGCAGTTACCCCCATTTAAATCATGAGTCTTGAGCCAAACTTCCAAAACTTCCAAAAAGGATTTATTGGGAGTTAACATGTCTGGCACTGCCTGGGTGTAGCCGACTCTGAGACACGTCATTCATTGTCACCCTTGACCCTGGTTTTCCCCCACCCTCTGAGTGTATCGTAATTCATATTCTCCAATGGGAGACATCCATAGCCAAGAGTCATCAGTCATGCTCTTCAGTTAGAATTTTGTGCATAAGAAACTTTGGTCACCTAGTTACTATCTTTGAAAACATTTATGGAATGCAGTTTTGGTTTTGCAAGGTGCTGCACTGCTCCCCCCTCCCTTGGAAACTCTAAAAAGATCATAGAAATATTTTATGAGTTGACAGTGGGTTGGTTTCCAAAAGTTTCATTACCAGGCTAATAAACATCTTCAGCAGAATTTAGGGGATTTCTGTGTTCTTCTTTTATAAGGGTTTCAGGCGTGGGTGTGTCAAGTGAGGGACTTGTGATGGGTCAGCTGTGATTCATCAGTGAGTCTTGTAACTCTTGCATCACATATTCTTGGAATTGTGGGAGATAAAATTATGGGAAGACCCCATAGGAGCTGTCCAGAGTTGTCAGGTTGGAGAAATAGACAAGTATGAATCTTGAGATACAGTAGAACCTCTGGTCATGACCGTAATTCATTCCAGAACTTTGGCGATTTCTTTGTCTTCTAATGTTTTGTCTTAAGGAATTTCTGGGTCAGGAGTCGTGTTTGATCGCCATCTAAATACGTGTTTGTGACCAGATTCAAAGACATGATTTTTTGGGGGTTGGAACTCGATTTGGTCGTGGTCAGAAGCATTTGTGACCAGAGGTTCAACTGTACCTTGTTCTGGGATTATATTTTAGAAGAAAAGAATGGAATGGAGGCTTATAAATATAAATAGACCTCTTTTTTAAAAAAAAAAACTTATCCTGCAGAAAGACTTTTATTTGTAGAAGGTTTGGACATTTTTTTTCTCTTGAAGGCTTCTAGGCGCAATTCATACTTCTGATTACTACCTATAAAGATGTACACTGCATTAGTGTTTTACAAACTTGGCAACTTTAAGATGGGTTGCCTTCAATTCCCAGTACTGGCTAGGAAATTATGAGAGTTGAAGTCTACAAGTTTGAACTGGACTATACAGTGTAGAGGAGGTTGCCTTAAGGAATCCTGTATCCAAGCAGAATCTCTTCCTTCTGTTAAGACATCAAGAGAAGGTCTGTTCAAGGCAGGCAGGAACAGTTCAGAGGAGACAAGACGTTGCGAAGTAGACCGAGTCACAAAACAGCCATGGTGGGGATTCCAAGCACTGTTTTAGGGGAGAATAATAGACTCTTCTTTATTTATTCAATTTGCCTTTCTTTCTTGGTCAACTCAAAATGGCAAAGAGCCGTGGTAGCTTACTAGTTAGAATACAGTATTGCAGGCTAACTCTGCTCACTGCCAGGAGTTTGATCCTGACCAATGCGTGTTGACTCTGCCTTCCATCCTTCCGAGGTTGCTAAAATGAGGACCCAGATTGTTGGGGGCAATAGGCTTACTCTGTAAATCGCCTAGAGAGGGCTGTACAGCACTATGAAGCATATATAAGTCTAAGCCAGTGATGGAGAACCTTTTCATTGTGGTGTGCTGAAAGCGTGTGTGTGTGTGTGTCAGCACCCACAATGCAATGAGCCACACACACCCCCTGCATAAGTGTGCAACCTCCCCTTTCCTGCACTGCACAGCGCGCGCCTCCCAGCTGATTTTCGGCCTGTTTGAAGATGTTTTCGCCCTCCCGGGGGCTCGAGGGAAGCTTCTGCAGCCTTTGGGGGCTGAAAAATGGGCCCATTTGGCACTTCCGGTTTCGGCACATCCGGTATTTCCGGAAGGCCTGTTTTTCGGCCTCCAAAGGCTGCAGAGGCTTCTCTCGAGCCCCCAGGAACGGACCGAAAATCAGCTGGAAGGCACCTGCATGCGCAGTGCAAGTAAGTTTGGCTGGGGCTCGTGTGCCTGCACAAATGGCGCTGCGTGCCATCTGTGGCACACATGCCATAGGTTCAGAATCATGGGTCTAATTGCTATTGCATTCCTGTTTTCTCACAACAATTTCCTTGTGATGTAGGTTGGACTGAGAGAGACGGACTGACCCAAAGTCACCCAACTGGCTTTTGCTCCTAAGGATGGCCTAGACGTTACAGTCTCCCAGTTTTAGCCCAGGGCCTTTGCTGCCACACCCAACTGACTCTCAATCTCAGGGTCTGACCCTGGACTTGAATAGCCCTTCCCATTGTCCATTGCTCTATGCTCTTTGAGTCACGTGATTCCTTTTATTGGACATTTATTGATGGATCGTTCTTTCTCTTTGACTGACAGATCGATGAACTCCCTGAAGGAGCTGTGAAGCCTCCAGCAAATAAATATCCCATCTTCTTTTTTGGGACTCATGAAACGTAAGTGAGCAAATTCCATAGTAGACCTTTTAAAAGGCTTTGGTGTTTAAGCATCTACTTATTTATTTATTAGATTTATTTGCTGCCCATCTCATTTCGAAACCTATTAGGATGTGCAAAACGTCTTGAATACAAGTACTCCTCAGTTTATAATTGGTTGCTTACAGGCCTTTTGAAGTTACAAAGAACCTCCTCAGTGATACTTAATAACCAAGTTCCAAAGTTCCAACAGCACTGACTTGCAATTATGACCATTTGATGCATCCTATGATCACATGACTGCTTAACTGATGTTTTGCTGAAAACCAGCATTTATGAGTCATGGTGGCACAGTGCTTAGAGTGCAGTACTGCAGGCTACTTCTGCTGACTGCCGGCTGTCTGCAATTTGACGGTTTGAATCTCACCAGGCTCAAGGTTGACTCAGCCTGCTTAGAGAGGGCTGTAAAGTACTGTGAAGTGGTATATATAAATCTAAGTGCTATTAGGAAGGAAGGAAGGAAGGGAGGGACGGAGGGACGGACGGGAGGGAGGGACGGGAAGAGAAGGAAGGAAGGAAGGAAGGAAGATGAGAAGGAAGAAAGGGAAATGAGAAGAAGGAAGCCGTAGTGGCACAGTGGTTAGAATGCAGGATCACAGGCTAATTTTGCCCACTGCCAGCAGTTCGATCCTGACCAACTCAAAGTTGACTCCGCCTTCTGTCCTTCCGAGGTGGGTAAAATGAGGACCCAGATTGTTGGGGGCAAGAGGCTGACTCTGTAAACCACTTAGAGAGGACTGTAAAGTCTAAGTGCTAGTGCTATTTATTTCTGGTTTTCAGCAAAACCAGCCCATGGCAAACAATTGGATAATTGGTTTTGCTTAACTGTCCATGGCATTTGCTTAACAATCACTGCAGAAATGGTTATAAAATGGGTCACACGGGTAAGCTGCTTTACAGCTGTCATGACTTATGACCATAATGGATGGGCTCCTTTAGAGTCATAAGCCAAGAAGTACTTATATGTTTTGCACATGCTGAAAAGGGCTCTTCTGGTATTATTGGAAATGTCATTGGTCTCAGAAGTCATCCAAGAGTCTAACAGCATCCAGAATTCTTCCAGCCTCGTTGAAAAACCATCAGAGGTAATAACAGCTGCTTTGAGCACAAATAAGCTTGAAAGATTTCACATTCAAAAATAATTTGCAGATCTGCCTGCTTACGAAGGTTTCTTTTTTTGCTGTGATCTCAGACTGGATTGCAGCTGCGTCAAGAGTTTCGTGCTTTTTTTTTTTTTTTGCTGTTTTCTAAGGGTTGGGAGGAAGGGTTGTGATTATTAGTTGCCTAATTGCCCCCTTGAATAATCTTTTCTTAATTGTGATGGGGGCATTTCTCTTCTCAAAAGGGAGATGGTTTTAATGATCTGTTTCCTACAGTGGCAGTATTTTTCAGTTTGCATTTCTTATGGCAACATATGAAAAGCAAAAAATGAAAAAAAAATTGCAAGGAAACCTGTAATTACAGCCCCTTCAGTTCTCCCTTATCTGAAAAGACAGAGAGCAAATTAAGAAGGTATGCATTCATTCAGCGGGTCAGACCTTTAAATCCAGGAAATTTAATTTAATTCATTCTGCACTAAACAGTGTAGAAAGGTATTGGTCATCCACGTCACTTAAGGAAAAAGCATGCCTTCTCAACCCTTCGACTGCATCTGATGAAGTGAGCTGACGCCTTTTCATAAGAGGGCTTACTCAGAAAAAGATGCTATCAGGCTCTTGCGTTTTGCTACCAGAGAAGACTGCCTTCCTCCTAAAATTACAGCAGTTCAGAAGTGAAAAAAAAGAGAAAGCAGCCCTCGCTGTAGCCTGCCGTAAAAATACCCCGCAGCTAAAGGAAAAGGTCAGAGACAGGATAGTCTCCGAGCACAGCATCAACCAGGGTTCTGCTCTCTGCAGCGTCGATGGCTTTGCTGCAGCTCTCTGCCTGCGGAGTCACGGCTGTTTCCTTGGCAGTGGTTTTAGGAGACACTGTCGTAGAGGACTTGATTGGCAAGGGTGGACTATGTTTCATGAGTCACCGGATAAACACCGCTCACACATTGCAGTACCATCCAGATTAAATACTGTCAATTTGATGGAGCTGCCGTAAGTTTCCTCGGCCTGGGTGGACTTCTAGACATGAGCCCTGCCAAAAATTCTCAGCAGCAGTTGCAAAAAGCCAGAGGATTCTGGTTGTTGACATCCTCCCAACTGGACGTTGCCCTTGCTTGATCTCAGAAGTGAGATGAGCCTCGGTGGTGCAGTGGTTAGAGTGCAGTACTGCAGGCTACTTCTGCTGACTTCTGCCAGCTACATGCAATTTGGCAGTTCGAATCTCACCAGGCTCAAGGTTGATTCAGCCTTCCATCCTTCCCAGGTGGGTAAAATGAAGACCCAAAATTGTTGCGGGCAGTAGGCTGACTCTGTAAACTGCTTAGAGAGCGCTGTGAAGCACCATGAAGCAGTCTATAAGTCTATGCGCTATTGCTCTTGCTATTTTTCTCTGCTGCTCCTCTGAAGAAGCATCATTCCAATTTCTCACAGAACCACCAAGAAACGTTCACAAGGCCAGGTTGAGTAAACAAGGATTCCATAGAGTTCTATCATTGCGATTGCTTTTGTGGGCCCTCTTTGATCTGTAGCTGAACAAATTTATCAGAATGTAGGATTTCAAAAAGCCTGCAAGAAGCCGAGAGAACCAGTGTGGGGTAGCTGTGAAGGCATCAGGCTAGAAACCGGGAGATTCTTGAGTTCTAGTCCTGCCTTAGGCATGAAGCCAGCGGAGTCACCTTGGACCAGTCAGTTTCTCTCAGCCCTATGAAGGAGGAGGAAATGGCAAACCACTTCTGAAAAATCTTGCCAAGAAAAGTTCAGGGACTTCTCCAAGCAGTTCCTGAGAATTGGACATGATTGAATACAAGGGAGAGAGAGAAAAACCCAAACAATTCATAAGAAGCCAAGAATAAGTTCTAGTGAATAATCCTAAATCGGGGGAGGAAGCAGCAACAATAAACTAGAGTGCAAAACTTGGAGCTCTCCAGATGTTGCTTCTCTGCAGCTCCTGGTCTCCTTCACTCCCTGTGTGTGAAACTAAACAGCCATCGTAAATCAATATGTCAGATCCTGGTTTCCTTTAGAGCAGGGGTCTCCAACCTTGGCAACTTTAAGACTTGTGGACTTCAACTCCCAGAATTCCTCAGCCAGCAAAGCTGTGGGAGTTGAAGTCCACAAGTCTTAAAGTTGCCAAGGTTGGAGACCCCTGCTTTAGTTTAGATTATGAGAAACCAGCTGGACTGCATGCCGGATGCTTAAATTAACCAGAGTTATAGAAAAAAAACCATGTATGCAACCAAGCCATACTTAGACAATCAATCTTGATTGAAGAGGGTGGGATCACTTCCCTTTTTTCTGTCTTCTAAAAATGTACAGAGAAGAGAGGTTTCGGAATATATATATAGATGGTGTCTTCTTTCACTGATGAATAACTGCAGGAGAAATCACCTGTGTCTTCCTAGCCAAAGTGGTGACATGAACGCAACGTTATGCGATGGACCAGCATGTTGCAATGAGTTGGCAAGTGCTTTTTATGTCTCTTCACCACAGGAGGGCAGATCCTCCTAAACTTTTAACCATAAAAGAACTGCAGTTGTTTACAGGAAAAGAAACCCTGAACACGTAATTCCTTCCTTATTTAGGAAATGCATCATTTTCTCTCCGTTAAGTTGATGAGAGCATACTTTGACAATTAGAGCACATTTCTTCTGCCTTTTGGAGCACTCCTGGCTAATAGCTAAGATGTCAGCCATTCAGTAACATTGCCTGGTGGCAGCAGAGAGAGATGAACTAACCACAGAGAAAAGTGTGGCTGAATCACGCCAGGGGAGCTAATGTACCACAAATGGTGCAGTAACCCAAAATGTAAGATCAATTCATGTCCCCCAAGACACAATGTGCAAAATTTGGGGATAAACAAATGTCCTGCCAAAAATGTCTTTGCAACTCAGCTCTCAGCTGCTCAAGAAATCAGGAATCAAGGCTGTTCAAATGAGAACAAGTTTATTTCATGCTAGCTCTCTACAAGAATGTGAACTACCCAAGATCAAAGGAAATTGACAGTAGATAGGAGTCAACAAATTCAAGGTGGACCAGAGTTATAGCTCTTGTGGGCATGAAGGGATTCCAAACTGATAACATGCTTAACCTCTCCCTCAGTTTGGTCATCAGTGGTGTTAAAAATCAATTTCATGGAGGGCCGCATCAGGGTTGTGGTTGATCTCGAGAGGGCGGGGTGGCCGGGCATGGCCGACTGGGTGGGTGTGGCCAACTGGGTGGGCATGGCCAGCATGATGCCACTCCCCAAACTACTGGCATGTTTCCTCTTTGCACTGGATAGACCAGGCCAAAGCGACGCGAACTGGCCCCTTATATTTTCCAGGATGGTCCCATGGGCTGGATCTGACCACATCAGATGGGCCTTGAGTTTGACACCCCTGTCCTACATCAGCAACATTTACAGTAGCAAGGGCTAAATGAGTCATTCGCCTGTGTTAATGGGGTGACATGAGTAAATTGGTGACAGGGCCAAATTAAATTGTTTAATACCAGAAGTTAGCAATTGTGTAAATGATTTTTTAAAAAATGTGTAAGCAGGGGGCCCCAGGGCTTTGAAATGCTGCTCTAGAGAACTGGGCTCTCTTTGTGGGCTTGGCATAGTTTGGAGAACAACGATAGTTAAGTAGATAAGCTTTACCCTCAATGAAGATTGCAGCCACTTATAAACTGGGATCACAGAATGTTGGCTAATCCCCAAGTTATGGCTGGTTGGTGCCTGAATCTCAAGCCTGCAATTGTGGAAGAAAACAGTGGCAAACCCCTTTAATATAATGACTCCCAAAATCTACAAGAATGTGTTCCTGTAACCACCAAGAATCAAGCTCAGGTTGTCTTTCCCATCCCACTGATGTTCTAAATATGGACAGGTATCCTTTGGTCTTCTTCAGTGGAGTATCCTTGTACAAGCTGATATTATAAATCGCCCAGAATTCTCCAGTCAACATGGCCATGTTGGATGGGTGTGTGTGTGTCACATAATATGTCTGGAATGTGCAAAGTGGGAAAATGCTGCATAACTGCAATTTCTGAATGGGAAAAAAAATCAGTGGCAGATGTTATAATTTTCCTCCAAAGGCCACCAAGTGGCTCATCTTTCAAAGCTCTAACCACGGATTAAGTGATGAGGTTCACATGCCACAGTTTGATGTGGTATCTGAACCGAGCCACAGCTGGCCTATCCAACGAAAGGGGATTTAGGTGCCATTTTTCGCAAGTTAATGAATAGTACGTCTGTAAAGAATACGGATTATAATTCCATCTGTCATTTGACCCTTTCCTTTCTTCAACTGCAGGGCATTTCTGGGGCCCAAAGACCTCTTCCCTTACAAAGAATATAAAGACAAGTTTGGAAAATCAAACAAACGAAAAGGGTTTAATGAAGGCCTGTGGGAAATCGAAAACAACCCAGGTGTCAAGTTTAGTGGATACCAGGTAAAAATGGACTTCCTTTTTCTATCTTTTACCACCCAACCCATCACCCCTTCCTTTTGCCAATGTGTGATAGCGAGGACTGAAGGCAAAACTTGTGTAGCCAGAACTGTTGGTTTTGGATCCCTTCTCTTGTGAGATTTTGCCTAAGCAAAGTCACAAAGATGACTAAGTAGGATTTTATACAACTGGAGAAAGGATGATGCTGGTCTACCGGGCATGATGCTGTCTACCCTCCAGTGAGTAAGGATCCTTGCTGAGTTGTGATCAGAAGGAAAGCATGGCACATTCTTCATGTTATAGCATGGGTAGACAGGTAGTCTTCAACTTAACAACCATTTACTTAATGACCACTTGAAATTACTACGGTGATGAAAAAAGCGATGTATGACCATTTTTCACACTTAAGACTATTGCAATCTTCCTGTGGTCACGTGATCAAAATGACTTTAGGACATGTGATCAACTGAGAGGGTTCCAAGTAACATACCTGTAGCAAACAAAACTCCGAGGCAGGTAAATTCCTCAAAAGAATACGTTTATTGGATATGTCATATTGGCACAGGCTGGTGAAAACTGTCTCTGAGTATTCCCATGGTTTTCACCTAATTAAAAGTATAAGTTTTTCACTTTCTCAAAACAATCAGTCATTTGGTCCAGTTGCTAGGTGACTTCATTCCCCTCCTTCCAAGCACCTGCAGAAATGTCCTTGGTTCCCAAGGGAAAGTATTTTATTTTGACAAACCTCAACTATCTCTATGTCCCCCTCCCTATCCCTCTGCTCCAGTGTGTGTGTGTCAGCATTAAAGTCTCAAAATGGCCTCAGTCAGGCCAGCTTCAGGGCTGACATCAACTATTGCACGGACTGTTACCAAACTAACCTAGTTTGAGGTCTAATTGTTGGCTTTATTCCCAAGGCTATTCAGCAACAGAGCTCCTCAGAAACCGAAGGTGAAGGAGGGAACACGGCAGATGCTAGCAGCGAGGAAGAAGGGGATCGGGTAGAAGAAGATGGAAAGGGCAAAAGGAAGAACGAAAAAGCGGGCTCAAAACGGAAAAAATCTTACACTTCAAAGGTAATTCATGAAGCTCTCACTGACGATCTGGAGCTGTTTTGATTTATAGCAGGAGTCTCCAATCCTGGCAACTTTATGACTTAACGGACTTCAACTTCGAGAATTCCTCAGCCAGCCATGCTGGGAGTTGAAGTCCACAAGTCTTAAAGTTGCCATGGTTGGAGACCCCTGATCTGGAGAATGTTTCCTGGCTGCCTTTAAGTCAAGGATGAATTTTTTTAAAATCTGCTTTTCAGAATTGTTCTTCAACATACTGAAGTGGGTAATGTTTGTCTGTGACGACAGAAAAAAATAAAATACGATCAAAGTTAAGGTTGGCCACTTCACAATCCTAATTCATCCAAATCCTCACCTCCCTCCCTTTGTAACACACACAATTATTCAGAGTTTCTTATTTTAGGAAAGAGTAAGGGCAATGATATATAAATATGCCATGGTGTTTGAAAAGGAACACCCAGATCTGTAAATCTAAGTGGAGGGAAGACATTTGCATGGTGGCGCAGTGGTTAGAATCAGTACTACAAGCTACTTCTGCTGACTGCCAGCTGCCTTCAATTTGGCAGTTCAAATCTCACTAGGCTCAAGATTGACTCAGCCCCTCCATCCTTCCAAGGTCGGTAAAATGAGGACCCAGATTGTTGGGGGCAAGAGGCTGACTCGGTAAACTGCTTAGAGAGGACTGTAAAGTACTGTGAAGTGGTATATATAAGTCTAAGTGCTAATAGGAAGGAAGGAGGTAGGGAGGGACAGGAAGAGAAGGAGGGAAGGAAGGAAAGAAGGAAGGAAGGGAAACAAGAAGAAGGAAGCCGTGGTGGCGCAGTGGTTAGAATGCAGGATCACAGGCTAATTTTGTCCACTGATAATAGTTTGATCCTGACTGGCTCAAGGTTGACTCAGCCTTCCATCCTTCCAAGGTGGATCAAATGAGGACCCAGATTGTTGGGGTCAAGAGGCTGACTCTATAAACCACTTAGAGCAGGATGTAAAGCACTGTGAAGTGGTATATAAGTGTAAGTGCTATTGCTGTTTGGGAAGGGAAAGGATGAAACGATTAAGAATAAAACTCCTTTCTACCCCAGGAAACAAGCTGATGCATTTGTAATTAAACCCAAGAATAGTCACCTTAATACTCTTAACCAGAACTTAACAATTTACTAATACTAAGCTATATAGCTTGGGAAAATAGCTTTGGTTTCACGTTTTGTTTTGTTTTTCTTGATGGATGCCCCTAGAAATCTTCCAAGCAATCAAGGAAATCTCCCGAAGACGAAGATGATAAGGATTGCAAAGAGGAAGAAAATAAGAGTAGCTCTGATGCCGGTGAAGCAGGCAACGACACACGAAACACTTCTTCAGACTTGCAGAAAACTAGTGAAGGGGTAAGGCCTTAGGATTCCTTCCGAAGCTGCGTGATTTTAAATAGATACATGGGGGGGTGGGGGGTGGGATCCACCTGTAATCCCCAAATTCTGCAGCCAGCCGAACTGTTGGACATACCACTTGGTCCATCTAAAAGGGCAACCTCAACTCATCCTAGAAACCCTGAGCTAGGCAAGATAGAAAGGCAGGCAGTGTTCTGGCCTCAGTGCCAGAGCAGGGTAGCATCTAGTTTGACAGTGATATGTTCAAAAGCAAGATTTTCCCCGTAGTTTTGTTTAACTAGATTTGTTAAAACGGACTACGTTTCAGAAACTTCACTTTATTGAATAGTTTTTAACTTCCAGAAGCCACCCCCCAGGCTGAAGAACATTTTCAGCCTCTCAGCCATGATCTCTGGGTGAACTGGTCAAGGGGTCCTTTGTTTTAACCCATTAAGAGGAATGTCCAGGAGTCCCGAATAATTTCTGAACATGCCATTGCACACAGTTGCATTGGCTGTTCTTGAAACTCTGTACATGGGCATTTGAGAGTCCTCTCTCAGTAGCTTCTCCCTACTTCTTAAAAATTGAGTTCTAGATATTTCCCTGGTGCACTTGGTGTTTTTCTTAGTTGCTCACTTTAATTAATCTACTTAAACCTGGCTAGCTGTTTTATGTTTTGTTTTTTGTGTTACAAAGCATGGCTTGTATTAACCATGGCCTTTTATATTTGAATGGGCTTAGACGGGATTGCTTTGTATTCTCCCCATCTCTGCTGGGTGCCATTAGAAGGAATGAGGGAAAATGAGCCTGGAATTGAGTCAAGCAAGCCATAGGTGCTTTGCTGTCCGCAATATGGATTCTGGCTTGTTCCTGAATGTCTAAAGAGATTCTCAAGTCACCCAGATCATGGTTCTCCCAAGTGAGCTTTTTCAAGAGGCAACTGGACTTCCTTTGTTTTTCCTCGAAGACATTTCGCTTCTCCTCCAAGAAGTTTCTTCACTTCTAATGTCAAAATTGAACGGCCCTTTCTCAACAGAGGGGGAGAGATACCACACCGCCTGTCTCCCATTTACAACGCAATCCTTTCAGCAGCTCCAAGAAAGTTCCGCATCCATTTGCGCTATTCAGATGACCCTGTGGGCACAGATAAACCTCCAAGTGGCCTCAACGACTCTCAGAAAGAGTGCTAACGACCAGATGACTGCAAGGGATACACATCCTTCCATTGCCCTTCATTCAGTCAGAACAGAAGAAAGCTTCTTGGATAAGAAGTGAAACCTCTTCCAAGGAAGAACAAAGAAAGTCCAGTTGCCTCTTGGAAAAAACACCTTTAGGATGGCTTGTTCCTAACTTGTTTAACAAGTTCAGTTTTCTTTTGTATGAATGCCTCTAATGTTGACGGAATCGTTTCAATCTGAAAAAGTGATCCTTCTTTGTTTTTTTATCTCTCCCTAGACTTAACCAACATATTGACTGCTGCATATTAAGGGAAGACACAAGAAAGTGACATGTTTGGTTGTTTAATATTCTTGGATTTGATTAAAGTCAGCACATCTGTCCATCAGCAGCATATATGTTTGTATGCACATTTAGCCACATTCCTGCCCATTCTGTTCTCAGCAGCAACTTTCAACATCATACCCCCCCACCCCCCATTGACACCCCACCAGGTCCTTTTCTAAATGTCCTTTTATTTAATTGCCCAAAAAGTCTCTTTTTCAAGCAAGACCCACACCGACAACGGCCATTTTTAGATAACTACTACTACTTTTTTTTTTACAGAAAAAGAAGGGCAACATCTCTTAAATTTTAAAACGAATCTTTAAAAACTGCCTTTAAACACTTAGAAATACATGCCCTCTCCTAACAAGTCACAAGGATCTTTATTCTGCTTAACAAATCATTACGTTTTAAATTAGCCCTTTATCCATTTGTTGTTTTGCGGGGTTTTTTTTTTAAAGGGGGTTTAAAAACAAACATGGCCAACTAGCAACTTAGGAATGCTGGTTGTCTTGAGTAATTTTCTCTTCGCTGACATCCGGCTGTGTTTTTAGCAGATTTGCTCGCATTTTCATTTTTTAAGGAAATGGGGAGGGGGGGAAAACGTATTTTCAGCTTGTAAGAAAAAGATCAGCCATCTCTCCTTGGATTTTGTATGCATTATGTAAATGTACATATTTTGTATGTAAAGCAACACGGAATTCCAAATTTTGAAACCCCAGATCAAGATTCCATCACATTTATAGCTCATTGAATTCACCATGGCAAAAATATTCCTGCAGTCCATTTTTTAACTTCTGTCTGGAAAATTCAATTGTTTCCTACCCACCAGGAGTACAGAAGTTGGCCATCTCTGTTTTTAAAACCTCACAAGAAAATGTACTTGATTTATTACCATTATAACAAAAAGTCAATAATTGTAAGAAAGTACCTTTCCTTATTAGAACACTCTAGCTTAGCTATACTCTTAATCCTTTTCAAGATCATGACGTAATGTAAGTTTCTCTAACTTAGTTCCTATATGTGGAGTTAGTAAAAAGTCTTTTGTGTTTCTCTAGATGAATAACAAGGAACTTTTTTGGGGGGGGCCAATACAAATTGGAGCTTACTGTGTTTTGGGGACGCCTTCCACTTTTAAGCTTAATTGTGATTACTGAAAGGCCAACGGGAAACAAAGCCAAAACATCCAATTAAAGTATAAGAATAACAGTTATACTGAAAAGCTTAAAAAACAACAAAAAGAGGGGGAAATAAACCCTGTCATTTTTCTGTTTTTTTTGTTTTGTTTTCTACTCTCAAAACTAGATCTAGACTAGGTAGGTAAGCATTCCAGAATCCATTATTCTGTGTACATTATTGTTGCTATTGTGAGAATAGAGAATTTTATTTATTTTTTAAGGCCAGCTTTTATTGTGAAGACATATGGGTTTAGTCCGGTTTTATCGACCCTTGTTATGCTCGTCCTTGGACCATCTCTCTGCGTACTCAAGGTTTGTAGTTGAAAAGTTTACTGTACAAAAAAAAGAAAAAAATCAAAAAACAAAAAAAACTATTGTTTTTACAGAATAAATTTATTGGAATGTGTATTGGGAGTAAGGTTTGAGGTTGTAAGCAGCTGAGTTAGCGTCATATTTGGCTTCATAACGTGTAATGTGAGGTATTCATGTAACTCGAGTATTAAAGCAACGCATTCTGTTAACGCTTGAGTTGGTTATAATAGAACACCAATGCAGGGGAAAGCTTCCTTGTGTGTGTCCCATGGCTTTGATTTGTGTCGGTTGTGCTGAATCTGATATTGGAAGGACTAGACCAATCCATGGCTCTCTGCAAAGGGCCCACAAACCAGGGTGGCGCAGTGGTTAGAATGTGGTACTTCAGGCTCACGTTGCCAGAAGTTCAATTCCCTCAATCCCGACAGGGCTGAAGGTTGACTCGGCCTTCCATCCCTTCTGAGGTTGATAAAATGAGGACACAGATTGTTGGGGGCAACTATTCTGACTCTGTAAACTGCTTAGAGAGGATTATAAAGCACCGTGGAGCAGTATATAAGTCTAAATGCTATTGCTATGCTAAATTTTCACATCACATGAGCATCGATAGGGCTCTTTGATCACTGCCTACTAGGTGGTGCCTAGCCAGTTTCGGCTAAGCAAAGTCAGGCATGGTTAATATTTGGATGAGAGACTTCTAGGAAATAAGGAAAGTGGGGAGCTAAAAACAAAATCCTGGAGAAAAAAAAAAGCAATAGCAAATCACTACTTATTTGGGCCACCAAAGCTAAATAGCCTTTACTACTAGTATATGATTGCAGCCAACATTGCCTATAGGTGGCCCTCAATGTACCACAGTGGGGTCTAGAATTTCCATTGACAAAGCAGGGGAGTTGTTAAGTAAATCATGCCTCAATTTGTGATCTTTGAGGCCATGGTTGTTAAGCAAATCACTGCAATTGTTTGCCAAAGCAAATCCAGCTCCCCCCCCCCCCCCATTGATTTTGTAGGAAGCACTGAGAGGGTGCAGAGCTGAAGAAGGCAGCGCCTCATCATGGCTGCTCCATTCGTTAGAGTGTGCTAAGTTGAAGGCTTAAACTTGGGACTTGGTATTGTACGAGCCAAGATTATTGGATTCAGTCAATAATCATAGGTTAAGAAACCATGGTTACCATTCTGTGCAGACGTAGTTTCCCCAGTAGTTCTCAATAATAACAAAACAGCATATTCACTGTCAGCAAGATGTGGCAAAATTTCTAGGATGGTTGTATTGGTCTTCGAACATCATTTTCCAGCTAAGACTGAAAGCTCCTACTTTTCTCTTGTTTTGTCTTTAATACGTCCCCTTGGGAATTTTTTTTAAAAATCCAGTGGGTCAGTCAAAACTGACCCCACCTGAGGAAAAATGTCCTGCTATTCATTCCTGAAACCATTTAAATCACCTGTGTGGTTGAAAATGAAATTGGTACAGAGGGAGATTAGAAAAATGGATGAGGGAGTTTTATTAACAAGAGTTCGGACAACACCAGAAGCGTTAGTTGCCTGGGGGAGCGAAGGGGCTGCTTTCTTGAATGATTTAAACATCACCCCCCATCACTACCTCATGGGGTAAGTCCCAAACTAAACCGATTCTATTTGGAGAAAGAGATTCCCACAGAATCTGGAAGCAAGCTCTTGAGAAATATTATGAAAGACAGAAGTCTTTTATTTTCAGTACACTTTTGTTCCAACTGGCAACCCCTTCCTTGCAACACCCCACAGTTTTGATGCCATCTTCTTAGTCCACCTTCTCTTCCAGCTGGGCTTTCATGAAAAACTCAGGGCTGCGGATACAGCGATACACAAACAGCTGCGGGAGGACTCCATGGATCACATTGAGAATGAAAAACCACAGCTTCCCTTCATCAGGGACTCTGTAGATGTAGGGCGTTCTGGCATGTATGGAAGCACCAATGTGTGAGAACTGAGCCTGGAAAGCAGAAGGAATGGATTTCGAGTTGTCATTTCTGTAGGAATCAGTGTTAACAGCCCCCTTAATTACTGGATGCATTAAGACATTTCCTTCAATCAGAGAACCATGACCCATCGCTTTTGGAAATCCCAGAGCCCATGTGCTATGGGTTTTTAAATGAGACTCCCTCTACCCACCTCTTTGTTCTGGACCCATGCATTTTAGGGGAACGGGGTGAACAGCATCCCTCCAACATACCCTCCCAAGTTCAAATGCATCCCCTTATCTTGAAATCATTATGTATGCCATCTCCAAAATACAATCCCCTTCAGTGGTTTGTAGCTTTGCATCTTGGGCAAACCAAGCTCGAAAAACATTTATCATATGGCCCGTTCACACCACATTTCAATAAAAAACATTACAAGAGATAAAAAATATAAAACATGAAATATAAAATTAAAATAATTATAAGCGTACGTTTAGATTACAGATATAATTTTGTTTGCTTCGTTTGTCACCATTGGGAAATCAGCAAAGTATCTGTAAAACAATGATTTGATTTAGTGGGAACACTGAAGCTAACCAGCAGTGGCTTAGTCAACCAGCTAGCCTGATTAAGCAAACCATTTAAGTTTGAACCAAAGCTGATTGGGCTTAACCACCAGACTAAACCAGAGGAAAACAACCCATTATTAGGGCTAATTCAATATGCATCCCCTTTCCATTAACTTGCTTGTTATTTTAAGCACAGCATCAATCAAAAGTTGGCACATACTAGATATCCTGTTATTCTGCTTTGAGAAACCAGAATGTTCTGGAGAGGATCCATATCTCTCTCTGTCAGCTCTTGGCATAAAATCGGGACATCCACTAGAGTTTTCCTGCTTTGAACTTTGACACAATGGTATGTAGCCTTTCCCAAGTGCTGGACCTGATCTGCTGCTCGATAAAAAGTTAATTGAAAAAAAAAATAGAGTAATTTGCTGTTTTCTTTGCTAAGAGCAAGGCTTTCGTTTAGTTTCAAGAGAAGAAGCTGTTGCTGATTGGGTTTTCTGGAGCATACCGTAAACTTACATCGAAGGTTATGAGCAAGAGCCGAGCCAAAGAATATTTTTAGCATAAAACAAACACGTAAAGATAGAAGCAACTAGGATAGCTCAGGATTGTGCTTTGTCTTTCATCTGTTATCCTCTGTTTTGAGCAGTGGTTCATTTGTGTATTAGCAATGTTGATGATTAATCTGAATAGATAGAATAGAATAGAATTCTTTATTGGCCAAGTGTGATTGGACACATAAGGAATTTGTCTTGGTATAAATACTCTCAGTATACATAAAGAAAAGGGACATTCGTTAAGGATCAAGAATCATAATGTACAACACTTAATGATAGTCATAGGGTACAATCAACAATCAAATCATACTAGGAAACAGTCAAGTGAGAGGGTGATAAGGAGTGGTGAGAAGATTAACAGTAATAGTAGTGTACACTTGTAAATAGTTGAACAGTGTTGAGGGAATTATTTGTTTAGCAGGGTGATGACTTTCGGGAAAAAACTGTTCTTGTGTCTAGTTGTTCTGGTGTGCAGGGCTCTGTAGTGTCGTTTTGAGGGTAGGAGTTGAAACAGTTTATGTCCAGGATCTGAGGGGTCTGTAGATATTTTCACAGCCCTCTTTTTGACTCATGCAGTATACAGGTCCTTGGTGGAAGGCAGGTTGGTAGTCATTGTTTTTTCTGCAGTCCTAATTACTCTCTAAAGTCTGTGTCTGTCCTGTTGGGTTGCAGAACCAAACCAGACAGTTAAGAGGTGCAGGTGACAGACACAATCATTGTTCTGTAGAACTGGATCAGCAGCTCCTTGGGCAGTTTGAGCTTCCTGAGTTGGCTCAGAAAGAACATTCTTTGTTGTGCTTTTTTGATGATGTTTTTGATGTTAGGTGTCCATTTTAGGTCATGTGATATAGCAGAACCTAGAAATTTGAAGGTCTCTGCTGTTGATACTGTGCTGTCTAGTATTGGAAGAGGTGGTAGTATAGGAGGGTTTCTTCTAAATGATCCCTGACCCTCATCTGCAGAGGAAGGGCTGATCAAGTCATGCTTTAGACAACTTGAGTTTTTATGGGAATAGGGCTGATCCGTGGAGAGGTCTCAATATTAGTCTGCATCCTATGACAAGAAGACAGAGAAGGATGGCCAGATGAGGAAGTATCTCCAGTGGCAACAGTAGTTCTGTTTGTGTAATAATGGCCTCAGAGATCTGGTGTTACAAGAAAGGTATATCTCCATGTTTAAGCTGAGTGGCTGTGGAGATTTTCTGCTGTTGGGGAAAGGTAGCACAGGATCTTCTTGGTGGTGGCTCCACAATTGTGGAAGTCCTCTCCAAGAAAATCTGTCTGCTGTCCTGTTTCTCCAATTTAGGCAAACATGGAAAACTGAGAAAGTTTGTTCTTTTTTAAAAAACTATTAATCAAATAAAGAAGGTTCAGGTTTTGTTTTTTTTTAACATTGTTGATATTGTTGGGTTTGAAATCTTTTTTCCTGCCATTAACCACCTTGGGCATTTTTTTTTATTTTTTGTATTTGAAGAGTTAAAGAAGTAAATAATCAAGTAACTCTTCTTTTGAGGAAGAATCAGATATGAGAAACCCTCCACTCTGATGAACACAGAGGGCTGGAATTCTAGATATTAAAGATTGTAAACCCAGAAAACGACCTGATGTTTATTTGTTTAGCAGTAGCAATTCTCCTTGTGAGTAGCACACTTAGCAATCTGGATTAATTGTATCTGGTCTGAAGGTGTGGCTGGTGGATGAATATCCTGAAATTGTTTTGGGTGTGTTGTTCCAGCTATTTCTTGGATGAGTTTCTGGAGCTGTTCCTTCTACCTGTCTATGGAGATTCTCAGCCATCTAGGTCATGGTTGTCCCAAAGGTGCTTTTTCAAGAGGCAACTGGACTGTTTTTGTTTTTCCCTGAAGATGTTTCACTTCTCCTTCAAGAAGCTTATTCAGTTCTGCTGTTTCACCTTTGCTAAATTCAGAATCTTGATCTCAATGGTGCAAAAAACCCAGCTATTTCCATTACTGATCCATCTGTCTGCTTTCTTTAATCTTGCTGTCTTTAGCCTCTTTGCAAGCTCTTCATCCATGCTGAATACATACTGGGTGGGGCTCTAAACAGGATAATATCTCCAGTGGCAACAGTACTTCTGCCTGGATAGTAACAACATTCCGATTTCCCCATGCGCAAACAACAGCAGAAAAAATTGAATAGGTAGCTTTATCCCTTCTGAACAGTGATTGAACAGTTGAGTTTATTATGTTAAGCTATGAGGCCTGTGTTCGGACAGCATGCTAACTGAACCATCTTTATTTGATTAATACAGTTGCCTGAGTTTATCCAACATATTAACCAGAAATGAAGAACATTGGCTGAATTTGAACATGTCTGCAAGCCACAAATTAGCTAACCGTTCATTTTAGGTTAGTAGGTTGATCAAATCCAGCCCTTGTGGTTAACTTAGTTTTGACTTAAGCACGTGAAGCTAGCCGTTGGAGTTGGCAAACCATTTTTAATGGCTTGGGTGGTATGTGAACTCGGATGGCGTTGATGATTTTATTCCACTGTGTATATACTGTATTTTGGCCAATGCAAAGCAGCAAACATGCCTAATGCTCCTTCCTCTTCCTCCTCTTTTCGCCACAAAGCTTTTGAGATGGGTTGGCTGAAAGAGAGGAAGTCCACAGTAATTCAGTTGGCTTTGAATGGCTAAGGGGACCTAGAACTCCTCATCTCCAGTTTCTAGGCCAGCACCTTCTCCATGATACCAAACTCTGCTTTATTCAGTAAACTATAGCTTAGGATGAATGGTTATGAAGAACAGTTGCAAGAATTAAGTATGTATGGCTAGTCTAGTGAGAAGAAGGACCAGGGGGACACTGTTAGCACTGTTCCAATATTTGAGAGGCTGCCACAAAGAAGAGTGGTGGTGGTCAACTTATTCTCCAAAGCACCAGAAGGTAGGAAAAGAAGGAATGCATGGAAACTAATCAAGGAGAGAAGCAACCTAGATCTAAGGAGAAATTTCCTGGCAGAACAATTAATCCATAGAACAGCTTGTCTCCAGAAGTTATGGGTATTCCAACACTGGAAATTCCAAAGAAAAGATTGGAAAACCATTTGTCTGAAATGGTATAGTGTCTCCTACCTGAGCAGGGGGTTGGACTAGAAGTGCTCTACAAGATCCCTTCCAAGTCAGTAGGCTTTCTATGTTCTGGTTCATAGCTGCTTGTCCCCCTTTGAACGTGGAAGTGGGACAGAGAAAAACCATGCCTTCCATACGAGATCATTAAAAATGTTCTGGTCTTACCTGAGCTAGTCCTCCGGCATGAATAAGAGTTAAATCGAGCATCCAGGTGCACCCAGGTACAAGCAGACCATAGAGTGAAATTATGTAGTATGGCACTGAGTAGAACATATAGACCAACATCTGCAATGTTAGAAGAGATGAGAATTGGTCTTTGCACCTTCAAAACAGGAGCCATTTGTTTATGTGTGAAGTCTCCCTGTACAATTTTGTAAATGATGTCATCTAATCCATAAATTGTGGTTTATGAACCATAATAGTTGGGTACAATCTGGTCAAGCCATAGTTGATTTTTTTTAATTCATGCAAAATATGAACCCTGCTACTCTATTAAGGCTTGAAAATTGTGACCTGGTTGTAGTACAAAGCCAGCCAATAAGGTCTTAGTCTAAAAATGTTGATAATTAGCATGATTTGTCATCACACCTCAGGCTAAACCACAATTGCTGAAGAAACCCTTTGCTGGATTCATATGCCAACAATCAACAGTATCCCATCCTAATATTTAGATTTACACAGAAGTCTAAACAAGGGCTCCCCAACTTGTGGGCCATGAGAGGTTTGCAACCGGGCCACGGAAATGGCAGGCGAGCGCATGCGCTCTATTTAAGCGAGCGGCAGGCATGCATGCTCAGCACTTGCACAAATGAAGCTGTACGTGCATACACTTGCCAGCTGCATTTGCAGGGACATTTCTCCCCATCCTGCTGGTCCACAAAGCTGGAAACTTTGTGGAACTAAACCATAACCATATCCATTCAATTTTGGCTTAGCCTCACGAATTAAAGTCATCATTCTGGCTTCTTGAAATGCGTAAGCGCAGCTTCCAAATGTTATGTGTGAATCACAATGCGAGTGTCTCAGCTGGGGCACCTGAAGCTTTGGATAGGCAGCAGGGTCCTTGAGGTATGGCTCATGAAGTTGGCTGTAAAGTCGACACAGTTCACCTGGACAGTCCAAAACAATCTAAAGAAAAAAAAAAGGATCATAATATTTGGATCATAATTTCTGTGCAATAAACTACAACTTAGGAAATCCCTGGTGAAAATCTTGTTCCAACTACTGTACCATCTCCCTAGGTATGTAAGGGTATGAAGAGAAAAACAATTTGGCCAACTAGCAGTCAAGGGAAGTGAGCAGGAGATAAGAGAGGCATTCAAGCTGGGCTGGACTTGGGTCTCTGGTGGGCGCCTGGTCATCTTCTACAGTGGATGGATGGATGGATGTCAAGTGCCAGGAAAATCAGAAGATTCAGGCAGTCCAAACGAATATTAAAAAATTATTGCAAGCTTAAGCTCTCTACAAAAATCTGAGCTGCGAACGGTCCAGGGAAATGAGAGGGAATAAGACAGCATTCACAGTGGGGTGGACTTGGATCTCTTACAAGTGTGCAGGGGATTCATGACTTATGATGCATTTGATCCCTCCCTCAGGTTTAGCCTGGTCATCGCCCACAGCATGCAAAGTTACAAAACATGCATTGTTGTGACACTATGTGATACACTCCATCCTTCTGGTTTTGCAATGCCGCATTAGGCAGCAATTCATAAATCTTATCACACTTGCCTCCCCCTATGGATGTCCATGCCTGGACCTTTCCTTTTCCTGCCCCGTGCTGAAGTATAAACATAGCAGCAAACTTAAACACATTTCAATGCAAATGTAACACTTTCCACAAAGTTTGTATGACACGCACCTTGTGTTGTAAGATTCTGGTTTCTATTCTTCAAAAAGGCAACTTACCATGCCCCTGAAGAGGCAAAATCCTGTTGCAAAAATGAAATAGGAAGCCAAGAGAAAGTCGGTCGGTCTTCTCAGAAGATTCTGCTTCTGAACTTCTTTAATGATCTGCAACGGGGATGGAAGCCCTGTTAGAAGTTCGCGCCAAAAGCAGCAAAGGGTGTGGTGTAGCATCTCTGCAAAACAATATACTTTGTACCCTGTGCCAGATGTTTTTTAGGAGGGGCCTTGCGTCTGCAATTGAGCAGGAACTTTTTGGCAGGGCCAAAGTGTCAAAACAGTTTGGAAAACAAGGCGCAGACTTCATTGATATCACCTGCCAAATCATGTGGTCTGTTGAGTTTGGGCCAAGTATCCTAGGAGGCCTCAGCAACTTTGCTTCCCAATCCATGATTTATGGTTTATCAACCCAGCCAAATGGTACTATTATAATTTAACAATTGTGCAAACTTATTCAATGATGCCAAATTCCATAATTCAAAGTGAAACAAACTGTGGCTTAGCATTTACAGAGTGTGACACCCAAAAGTCTTTTACTCCCCCTCCCAACAAAACAAAACAAAACACTGCTCCAACCCTGGAAGTTTTTAAGAAGAGATTGGACAACCATTTGTCTGCAATGTATAGTGTTTCCTGCCTGAGAGGGGGTTGGACTAGAAGACCTCCAAGTTCCCTTCCAACTCTGTTATTCTATTCTATTCTATCCTATTCTATCCTATTCTAATTCTATTCTATTCCTATCCTCTTCCTCCTCTTCCACTCTACTCCGTTTCGTTTCTATTCTGTTCTGTTCTGTTCTATTCTATTCTATTCTATTCTATTCTATTCTATTCTATTCTATTCTA